>VDFB02099164.1:0-63195 GCA_007258455.2 Sequoia sempervirens | reverse complement strand
TCAAATTTGCCTTTCTTGTCGCGATCTTGTTGAGTTCGGTGATTTTCCTTGAGTACAAGTTCACCAACCTGGAATTGCCTGGGGCGGACCTTTTTACTGTAATGACGTTTGAGACGATTCTGGTATACTTGTAGATGATCATAGGCCCGTATTCGACGTTCATCGAGTAACTCTAGCTATGCAAGCCGAGCAACACGAGCATCTTCTTCGCTGATGAGGTTCTTCAAAGAAATTCTCAATGAGGGGAGCTCGACTTCGATTGGCAAGACGGCTTCGGCCCCATATACTAACGAGTATGGGGTGGCGCCTGTTGGGGTGCGGATGGATGTGCGATATGCCCAAAGGGTGGGATGAATGTGAAGGTGCCAATCTCGTCCAGTGCTATTGACCACCTTTTTGAGAATGCGAATGAGGGTTTTGTTGGTCGCTTCCGCCTGACCGTCACCCTGAGGATAGTAAGGCGTTGACCAACGATGTTGGATATGGAAGGTATCGCATAGGTGTTTCATGGCTTGATTTTTAAATGGCTTTTCGTTATCAGAAATGATGGTGGAGGGGATACCATATCTGCAGAGAATATGGTAGAGGATAAATTTAGAAATCTGAGTACCAGTGATTTGGGAGAGTGGCATTGCTTCCACCCATTTGGTGAAGTACTCAGTTGCAGTGATGATGAATGTATGGCCGTCGGATGATGGTGGGTGAATCTTGCCAATCAAGTCAAAACCCCATTGAGAGAACGGCCATGGTGCTAAGAGAGGCTGGAGATCTTGTGCCGGAGCGTGGACCAAATCCGCATGCTGTTGACACAGAAGACATTTCTTTACAAATTCGCAAGAATCACGTTCCATTGTAGGCCAGTAATATCCAGCCCGTAGGATTCTTTTGGCTAGAGCCATGCCATTTGAGTGAGCCCCACAAATACCACCATGTACTTTTGTTAGCACTGTTTGGGCTTCAGTCTCATTCAGACATCGTAGGAGGATTCCATCATACCCGCGACGATAAAGCGTGTCACCAACGAGGATGTATCGGGATGAACGATGGATGAAGGATTTACGTTGGTTGCGTGTAAGTTCCGGGGGTATGGTGTTCTCATAGAGGTAAGTATATATGTCTTGGTACCACGGGGAGGCAGGACCTACAACATCGCACACCATGTCAGTGTCAAGGACATCATACGCAGGGATTAACAGTTGTTCGACCAGAAACTCACACTCCGTCCGATCTTTGGGCATGTCAATCAAAGAGCCAATAGTGGCCATGGCGTCTGCTGCTTTATTCTGCACACGAGGGATTTGGTCAAACTGTATGGAGGCGAAATACTTCTTGAAGTCGTCCACCATGCGTTTATAGGGTAGCAGTTTGTCATCCTTTGTGAGGAATTCATCATTAACTTGTCTGATAACCAACAAGGAATCTCCAAAGACTTTCAAATGTGTAATGTGCCACTGTTTTGCAATTCTAAGGCTAGTGAGGAGGGCTTCATATTCTGCCATATTGTTGGTGCAGGGAAATGCTATTCTGAAGGATTTTGGGATGTAGTCACCTTGAGGGGTAACTAATAGAATTCCTGCCCCAGATCCATTGTGAGTGTATGAGCCATCAAAGTATAACGTCCAAGTTGGTGCTTCTGTTACTGTGTAGATTCCTTCATCTGGGAATTCAGTGTCTATTGGGTAGGCGTCTACTAGTGGTGCTTCAGCCAATTGATCAGCAATAACCTGTCTTTTAATAGCTTTGCGCTCTACATACTCAATGTCAAATTCGCTTAGCAACATGACCCATTTGGCCATGCGGCCGGTCAAGGTGGTCCTAGACAACAGATATTTCAGAGGATCAATCTTAGCAATTAGTTTGACTGGGTGACTGAGCATGTAATGTCGGAGTTTCTGTGTACTGAAGACCAGTGCAAGGCACGCTTTTTCCATAGGAGAGTAATTTAACTCATAGCCGACTAGTGTTCTGCTGATGTAGTAGATTGCTCTTTCTTTGAGTGACTCATCATGCTGTGCCAATAATGCCCCCAGTGCGACCGAGGTAGCAGAGATATAAAGCAGGAGGGGTTTTCCTGGAATAGGTGGCATCAAAATTGGGGGATAAGCTAAGTATTCCTTGATTTTATCAAAACCCATTTGACACTGTGTTGTCCATCGAAATGTAGAATCTTTCTTCAAAAGATGAGTAAAAGGTTGACATTTATCTGCAAGTTGGGCTATAAACCGCCGGATGGACTGCATTTTTCCCTGGAGGCTCCTTAACTGCTTTAGATTGCGTGGAGGCGGCATGTCTAGAATAGCTTTTACTTTGGCAGGATCAACTTCAATACCCCTGCGGGAGACTATGAAACCCAACAATTTCCCTGATGTGACACCAAAGACACTTTTTTGGATTCAACCGCAACCTATAGTGCTCTAGTCGCTCAAATATCTTCTTCAGAATGGCCGGATGTTCTGCTCGTGTCTTGGACTTTCCTAATAGGTCATCAACATAATCCTCCATGATGATATGGATGAGGTCATGGAAGATAACCGTCATAGCTCTTTGATATGTTGCCCCTGCATTCTTGAGACCGAAGGGCATAACGTTGTAGCAGAAGGTGCCCCAAGGAGTTGTGAAGGCAGTTTTGTGCTGGTCTTCTGGTGCAATTCGGATCTGGTTGTAACCAGAGAAGCCATCCATGAGGGACAACATCTCATGTCCTGCCGTTAAATCAACCAACATGTCAATATTAGGAAGAGGGAAATCATCTTTTGGGCAGGCTTTGTTGAGATCCCTAAAGTCTGTGCAGACCCGGATGTCACCATTTGGTTTAGCAACCGGCACTATGTTGGAGATCCATTCAGAGTAGTCAATAGGTCTGATGAAACCTGCATCCAGTAACTTCTCCAGCTCTTTCTTTACTAGCAACACCACTTGCGGATGCATCTTACGAAGTTTTTGCTTGACGGGTTTGGCGTCTGGACGAATGTCTAAGTGGTGAACCACTAAAGCAGGGTCTAAGCCTGGCATGTCTGAATATGACCAGGCAAAATTGATGATGCCCTCTTGGAGTAGCTGCGCAAAGATTGGATATTCTTGTTCTGAGAGCACTGGCCATGTTATTCTGATTTTCTTGTAGCAGCTCCCTAAATTAACTTCTTTATGCTTTCTTCAATCAGATAGATGACCTCGCATAGTCGAAGTTCCCATAAGGAAGATGATCATCTCTCCATTCTCTTCGAGGTTTTCGCCGTGATGCCCCTTTATTTTTACTTTTCTAGGTCTTAGGCGCCCTTCGTGGAGGTTTTCAATAGATGACCTCTTTTTATTTTTTTGATTTTTCTTTTTGCGACTGGAGTGTTCATCCTCCCCCAATCCCATAAGGTTGACGTAGGTGTCCGTAGTCATACTGACAGGTGTGGTGTTTTGTAGGTCCCAGTCAATGAGTTCAGGGTGACGAAGGGATAGGCTGATGGTGCAAACAGATAGGCATTCGAACATGGAGGATAAATCAGTGTGATCGACATCATCGTATGCATGTATGATGGACTCCTCCTCAGGTATGTCTTCCAATGAGCCATCGTCCACATTGATACTATTGGAAGTATTAGATGATGTTGTGGGACTCTTTTGCTTTATGTCATACCCAATGCCCACATTTCTTGGTAGCAGAGACGTATCAATGGGTTGTAATCGCCCTTGTTCCTCTTTACCTAGGCCTCTACCTTGGTAGTTATGTTTTTCCACAAACTTTGTTGGCCAAGGATATTTTTCCTGAAAATATTTCTTTAGAGGGGTTTCTGGTTCGGCTCTTCGCGGTAGACCCACTGACTTATGTCTTCTTCTGGCGCATCTGTTTTGATACTTGGAGATACAAAGGTGGTGGTAGGAATATTTTTGCCACGGAAGGTGACAGTCTTGTCCTCCTTTGGGGTAGCATGGGGAGGTTGACCATACTCATGTGGCGATGGTGGCATGGTTGCTACATTAAGAGCAGTATGCATTTCATACTCGCCACACCCTTTGTCAATGATCTGAAATTTTGTGACTGTAGGATCAGTGGAAGATGGAGCCGTTGTTATAGTAGATGATGATGGATTGGAGGATGATGGATTGGAGGATAACGAGTGGGAGGCCCCCATTTCGACCCCAGGACAATAATGTAAATGGGGGAAAGATGCTTCTAAAGCTTGACAATACTCAAACGGTTGGGGGTCGGCATAGATGGTGACCTCCTGTTCATTAACCGGGAATTTGAGGCATTGGTGGTATGTGGATGGAACAGCCTGCATAGCATGGAGCCATGGGCGGCCAAGGAGGAGATTATACGGTAAGTCCAGATCAAGGACATGGCAGGTAGTATACTGGAGCACAGGTCCCACTTGTATAGGAAGACTGATGATGCCTTCTGAATTTCTCTCTGCATTGTCATAAGCCTTGATTGTAATTATCTGGTTGCTTAGGTCCGCTTGAGAATACCCTATCTGTTTTATGAACTTCAAAGTACATAGATTAAGGGCAGAGCCATTATCTACCAAGACCCTTTTTATTTTATGACGGGCAATTATGACTTCGATATGTAGGGGGCGGTTGTGATTGATGCCAATGTTGGGCATATCATTTTGGCTGAAATGGAGGTGGTGAGACAAAGCCAAGTGTCCCACCAAAGCTTGGAATTGTGTGGGGTCGATGTCGTTTGGGACATGGGTTTCCTGCAAGGCTTTGTTGAGGATCTCTTGATGTATCGGGGAAGACCTAAGCAAATCCAAAATGGATATGTGAGCGGGGGTCTTCCTTAGGTGATCAAGAATGTTATATTGAGAATTTACAGGAGCGGATTGGACGGGTGTGGATGCTGCAGGGACGGTGATGCGGGCTCGTCGCGTAGTCACAGCACATTGTGGGTCTTTGGCTTTAACGTGGATCATGGACACTCGGGGTTCCACCTGCTCGATGTAATGAATAACACCTTCATAATTGAAGGGTACATTCTTGTAAGTCACATTATTGGTGCTATTATTTTGGGGATGACTAGTGGAGGTGCTAGGACCTTGGCTATGGTTTGGGAAGGCGTTTTGATAGATTTGCAGTTGAGCATTGGACGACGAAGGTTGACTGGGGTCAACCTTGATATCTCCTCGATCAATGAGATCTTGGACATAATTTTTTAAACCCTGACACTTATTCAAGGAGTGTCCCTTGATTTTATGAAAGTCACAATACTCATTGTCTTTAAACCATGCCGGCTTGGGTTTGGACTCATCGAATGGTTTGGTGACAGGATAGGTGATGGGATAATTGATTTGTAACAATTTATTGAAAACCACACTCAAGGGTTCACCCAATTGGGTGTATTGACGTTTGGTGTTCCCCTGGTTTCTCTGGTTTGACTGTTGAGGGGGACGAGGCGCCCCCTGCGGTACTGATATGGCGTTGGGTACAGACTGTTGCTGCCCTTGGGATGCATTAGCCACTTGGACATGTTTGGTGTCTGTCACTCCATCATTCACTGCATTTTTGTTTTTGTTCCAAAATCGTGATTTATCTCCGAATGACCGTTCTTTGTCATGACTGTGTATTTTAATGTGTCCTTTGGCGATAAGGGCACGTTCAAGGATAGGTCCCTTTTCCACTATCTCAGCGAAAGTGGTGACACAGTGTAGTCTAAAATTGTGGGCCATGTCGGGATGTGAATTTTCCACAAAAAGAGTGACCATGTCTTTTTCTTTCAAAGGATTTTTCATTCGACTGGCTAATGCACGCCACCGTTGGAGGTAGCTGGTAAAGGTTTCTCCATCCCGTTGCTTCTCTTTCAAGAGATCTAAGGTGTCAGTATCCTTCCGCAAATTGAAGGAGAAGTAGGGGACAAACTGTTCTGATAATTCTGCAAAAGTTTTTATAGACCCCTTTTCAAGAGTCATAAACCAATCTAAAGCGTGGCTTGCTAGACTTCTCGGAAACAGACGTAAGAGATAGTTATCATTATACATGACTTCTTGACATTGTGCATAAAACTCTTGCAAGTGGGCCTTAGGGTCTTTGTCTCCCTTGTACTTGTCAAATTTTGGGATCTCGAAGTGTTTAGGGAATGGGATCAATGAGATGGATGGATCGAACGGATATGGGCATATATCTTCAAATTTAAAGGATTGTTTTGTGCCCCCTGCTTGAAGGTCCTTAAGGGCAGCCTTGATTTCCAACAAGTCTGAACTAGCTGGTGGTGGGTTGGGGGGATATGGATGATAGAAAGATGAGGGATCTTGTTGAAAGGGGGTTGGATTGTTAAAATGGGGGTTTGGATGATTGGATGATGTCATGACTTGATGGTAAGGTAGGGGGTTTTGTTGGTATGGGGGTTGTGGTTGTGGGACATAATATGAATTTGTTTGGTGAAGGTGTGGGGTAGGTTGCTGAGGGACTTGGATGGGACGTTGCGTGTTAGTTTGTTGGTATTGAGGGTATTGTTGTGATGGTTGGGAGGTCATGTAAAGCGGTTGTTGGGGAGATTGTTGTTGGTTATGATAGTAGTAGGGTTGTGGAGGTTGCTGTTGTGGCACCGAATGTTGTATGGACTGAGGTGGGGTATTATGTTGTGGTTGGACCTTCGGACGCAAAAGGGACGCAAGAAAGGGAGATATGGTTTGGGTAGGTGGTTGAGATGGATTGCCTTGTGGTTGGTAGGATGGTTGTTGTGAAGAGGTCAAAGTATTGGGTATAGGTTGTTGCGGATGAGACGGCGGGGGTTGTGTGGGCACACTTTGTAAAGGAGGTTGTTGGGTTCCGCTCGGAATGTTCAGCTGGGGTGCGCCTTGTGGTGGTATTTGAGGTGGGATAGTAGAGTGGGGAACCTGTTGAGGTGGTGTGTTGGTGGTCCCAGGAGGAGGAAGCGATGTAGCAAAGGAAGTACCCCCAATATTGACTGTAGGTGGGTTCAAAGGAGGGGGTGCGGTTAATGCTAATGGCGGAGGTTGCGGAATGTTTTGTGGCATGCCATAAGCGAAAGGATTATTGGGATCGGGCACCTGGGATCCCCCTATAGCTGAGGTCGAAGCATGTGGGGGATAATTAACCTGATAAAGGACGGCATTGCCAAATTCAGGTTGATGCCAACCCTCAATTGGAGGAACATTGGAAAAGTATGAACCTTCGGGCGCATTTTGGGACCCTTGGAGTACGTGAGATGGGGCACCCTTGTATTTGGACAAGTCAACATTGGAGGGGGGTTTAACACCCTTTTCAATCAAGTGGGCCAAGATCTCTTCCCCATGCTTTGCAAGTAAACGGTCGGTCATTTGCACATTGGCAGGATTGCTAAAATGTTCCTCAAGTGTGAGTTCAGGTTGCTGAACCATGCTCTCTTCTCCATGTGGCGAGTTATTCTGATTCTCAGTGTTGGAGTGTGATGAGGTACCATTGTGAGGGTCATGTAAGATGTTGGTACCCTTGTTGGGATCTGATGAGGTGTTGTTGAGATCTGGAGGATTGTTGGATTGGGCATTTTGAGCTTGAAGGTCGGCCATCTTCTTTGCTTGTGAACGGGTCTGAACGGGCATGCAAATGCTAGATGAGTAGGCTAAGGCCTTTGTCAAATGATTTGATTGTGATGGAGTATGGATTGGATCTAATTGGACCTCGATCAATTGGATTGGATTTGATTGGATTTGGATTTGATTGGATTGGATTGGGTTTGACTTGGATTGGATTGGATTAGATTGGATTTGATTTGGATTTGATTTGGATTGGATTCGATTAGATTGGATTTGATTTGATTGGATTTGATTGGATTTGATTTGGATTGGATTTGATTGGATTTGATTGGATTTGATTCGATTTGATTTGGATTGGATTTGATTGGATTTGGATTGGATTTGATTGGACTTGATTTGGATTGGATTGGATTAGATTGGATTAGAGAGAGACCCCAAACTTGATCACATGAGATTACCTTTAGTGACCCTAGAACTTGTAATTGATTAATAGGATGATTACGGCACCGAATCCACCTTAAGCTAGGAATGGATTGATTGGGCCGAGGATGATAACTTGCAACACCGAATTCACCTCAAGATGGAGGCAAATTGATTGGGGTTGAAGTTAAAGACCAATAATCAAGTTCAAGCGCTATAGTCAATTTAGATAACCACTTAGTAATACAAGGTTAGGACGGTTTGACTATGGGTGGTGTTTGGAGATGCAAACGATAAGAAATGATTGGTGGATTAGGAAGAAATTAGAATAAATGGGGGATTAAGGATAAATGTGGAGGATGTATGGGGATTTAGGATGGTTGAACGAAAGTTTGGAATAATAAGATGGAGGTTTAAAAGGGATAAATGGGGATTTGTGAAGGTTTAAAGTGACGAGATGAATGCTTGGGATGATGAGGTAATGGTTGGGAATGGTGAAATGAAGGTCTAAAGGCTAAGTGAATCCAAATGGAGGGAATTTCGAGTGTTCAGGAGGGCGTAATTGCACCCTTGCAGCAAAACAGGGGCGTAATTGCACTTCTGCAGCAAAAACAAGGGCGTAATTGCACTTCTGCAGCAAAAAATAGGGGCGTAATTGCACTTCTGCAGCAAAAATAGGGGCGTAATTGCACTTCTGCAGCAAAAACAGGGGCGTAATTGCACTTCTGCAGCAAAAATAGGGGCGTAATTGCACTTCTGCGGTGGACCAGAGGCTTGGTTTGATGTAAATGGCTATGGCAAGGACTTTAAAACGATAATGATAAGGCCAAATTGTTAGGAATTCACTGGTTTTTTCACAAGAAAGCACTCAAACAAATACAACCCTATAATTAGTGTTAAGGGTGTGGCCAAAGTGGTCTTAATCTAGGATGCACAAGGTATCTAGGGAGTCCTCGATATACTCTCGGTACGTGAGGCACAACCGTGAACACCAGCCCGTCACAAGCGTGAGTCGAGAACCCCAGCGAGATACTGAAGGGCTCGGACCAACTCTTCACGTCTATCTAGGTATCACCCTAGCTTCGACGCTCCGCCAATTACGACGTGACTGGATTGGGGTACAGCTTTCGCTCTCCCCCCTTTGTATACCCCGCCGGTACGCGTGGTTGGAATCGTCCCTTGGGGTGATGAAATCCCCAAGCAGGTCCCACTATGAAGAAAGCAATAACCGCTTCCAACTACTCCCCAGGCTCACACGAAGTGCAAGGGGAAAGCGGAAACAAGCTACTACTCCCTTAGGGTAACACAAAAAGACAAAACAGCAAACAACAAATATTTACTCCTCCTAATTAAGCTATGTTCTTAGAAAACAGCAAGGATAATTTTAAAGAAAATGGAACAAACGGATAGCCCTGCAAGCAAATGTTAGATATTTTATCCCGCTTTCTCCATCAACTTCACAAGAATATGCTGCAAAAGGTTAGTACCAAACACATGTATCCCTGCAAGAACAACGTTAATAAGGAAAACAACAACTGAATCTGAAATCAGAACACCAATTTTACCTTCCAGGGGGGCGCAGTCGCCTTTCTGTAGCAAAACAGGGGCGTAGCCGCCCTTCTGCAGCAAAACAGGGGTGTAGCCGCCCTTCTGCAGCAAAAATGGGGTGTGGCCGCCCTTCTGTGAAAAATGGGGCGTATCCGCCCTGAAAAATGGGGCGTGGCCGCCCTTTTGTGAAAAAGGGGCGTATCCGCCCTGAAAAATGGGGCGTGGCCGCCCTTTTGTGAAAAAAGGGGCGTATCCGCCCTGGGGCGTGGCCGCCCTTTTGTGAGTGGGGCGTAGCCGCCCTTTTGCGAGTGGGGCGTGGCCGCCCTTTTGCGAGTGGGGCGTGGCCGCCCTTTTGCGAGTGGGGCGTGGCCGCCCTTTTGCGAGTGGGGCGTAGCCGCCCCTCTGCGGAAAAAGTGGGCGTAGCCGCCCCTCTGCGTCGCGTTCCTGCAAAACTTAAACAACAGAAAACGTAAAATATGGGAGCCCGTTTGTGGGTCCCACCGGGCGTGCCAGAAATGTATACCCTTGATATTATGCTATTCTAAATGAGCAAAACAACTAAAAACTATGAAAAACAAAATATCAAGAACACCTCAAGATTAGCCAAAAGAGAGTGATAAAACAATGAGAAGAGTAGATAATGCAAGACAAATGGTTTACCTTCCCCTTGTTGCTGATACTCCTTTGATTGGCCCTTGTTTAAGATTGGTTGTGTGCTCCTTGATGGCTCTATTGAAGATCACTATTATGTGCTTGGATGTAAAATGCAAGTGGATGTGATTGCAAATAGGGTGAGTGCACAAAATGGCAGCATGTAGTTGCAAATTGACTAAGTGTTTAAAATGCTCATAGAGAGGGGGTATTTATAGAGCAACTTGAATTCTCTAGAGAATTCAAGGGCCAAGATTGATCCAACAAGGTCAAGATGAAGGGCTATGGTGGGTTGAGAACCCACAAGCCCTCACATCTTGACATGTGGAGGGTGAAGTGGCCAAGGGTGGAGGACATGGAGATGAGTTGTCAAAAAGGTACATGAGGTGGAAAAGGACATGCACCTTGGGGGATGAGAGGATTTCCACAAAAAGGGATTTCTTGTCCCCAAGTGGGAGTGAAAGGGACTTTTGAGGAATTTTAGAATTCCTCAAAAATCTACATGGGAAAAGGAAAGGTAGTTGGGGGGATAAATGTGAATTAAAAATTCACATTCCTAGGATGATCTAGAGGGTAAAAGGTGGGCTCCAAAAAGGTGGGACTTGGTCACATGTGGTGATTGTGACAAGTCCAAGGTTCTAGAAGCCTTGGGAGAAAGGAATGTGAATTAAAAATTCACATTTAAAGGAGAGGAATCTAGGGCAAATAAATGTGAATTAAAAATTCACATGGGAAAGGGGGCTAATAATCAAAAAGGAAAAATGGAAGAGTTGACCAAAAAGGTGGTGCTAAATTTAGCTAATGACTTTGATTAAGGTTGTGCAAATATTGGATTATGCTAATTAACAGAAGATTAGAGGCAAGTGGCAAATGTAGGAGGATGTGACATTAATCTTTGATTAAGAGGATGCACATCATAACCTTGAATTAATTAGATTAATTTGGATTAAGGTGAGGTTATGGAGGATGTGACAAGGAGAGAGAAAGTGAGGAATTTTAAATTGATTTTTAAATCAAAAAGAGAAGGAATGACTAAATTAAATAAATTAGTGTATTTATTTAATTTAGAGAGGAATAAGGTAAAAGACAAAGTATCAATTATTAAATTAAATACTTTATCGGTATGAGACAAAGGGTGCGATATTAATTTAATAAATTAATATTACTATGATAGACGCAGAAACAATAAATTTAATCATATGGAAGTGATTAAATTTAGATGTCTACAAAGCATTCCAATTAAAGAGGGTTTGATCAAACTACCTTAGATCAAACCCCTTGGATAGAACCCCGCTAGTTTTAAACCATACCTATAACAAAGTCTCTTTTACACCTATCAAAATGCTGATAAAAAACACTTTTGATTTACCTTTTGGGGGATCGAATGAATTCATTTAAAATTTATTTTTGTATGTAGTCCTTATTATAAGCTTCCCAAAAAGTGTAATTTTAAATAAATTTAATTTAATTATTATATTTATGTTTTATTTCTTGTGAATGTAGGTTTTTCACTGAAAATCAAGCTCTTTGTTCTACACATGTGGAAAAATAGAAGATTATCAATTTTTTTTTTGAAAAATATGAGTGCACCAGATATTGAAGTCCTTGATCCAACAATAAATAAATAAATTTTGATACATACAAAAAAATTTGTGTTATATAGTCTACCTATGTCTGAATTGTAATTGGTTTGACTTCGAAACTTGATTAAGGAAAAAATATTCAATAAAATATTAAATGAAACCAATTAGAAGCATTAGATATCGTAGTTACAAATCTAAATTTGAAAAAAATAGAATTTAATCCTTCATGGAAAAAAAGTTATGTGTTATACGGTGAGCGTCACTCCTTAAAAATGGTGTTTAATGAAAAAAAATATTTTTCGAAGGAGATGGAAAAAGAAGTGCAATATGATTCCAAAAATTTTGAATTTTTTTTTTTTATAATCTACAGACAAATTGTCACAAATCACTAGTTTGCATCATATTCAAATTCCTCACGGTTTAGCCACTATAGGTGCCCGAAAGTGAAGATTTAGTTAGAAAAAATTAGTTCAATGTCCAGTTTGCCCAAAAATTGTAAACCAGTATTGTGGGATCACCCATTGCAATTTAAAAAGGTGGTGGAGGATCTCAATTGAATGATTATACATCCTTCAATTTTGTTTTATCATCTTAGGATCAATGAATATCTTCTTCAATGGAAAGTACAACTGTTTTTATCATTTAGTGAAGGTTCTCTTTCTTCTGTGAAGCAATTCTAACTAGTTTTTGTCTAATCCTAAAGGGAAATATTATCAAATGAAAATGTGACATCTATCCATGGCTTGAAGCTTGTTGTTCCCTTATCTCTATAAAAGGAGATTTAGGGCCATTTGGTAAAGGATCTTGGAATTTTGTAAGCAGAGTGTTTATATTCTAGTCCATAACAGTCTGATCTAGGTTTTTATAGGAAGAAATGTCAATGTAATTGTTAATTTTGTATAATAGTACTAGCTTTGTAAATGAATAGATTGTGAGAATTTCACAATCAATTGTCTCCTCAATCGTATACTTCTTTACTGCTTATGAATACAAATCGATCAAGGATCATTTATGTTCATCTTTGTAAATTTTTTTGTAATTTTGTATTTCTTTATAACTTCTATTCAAGTAATGGATTAAACTAATGTATAAGAGATATTGAGGGTTTTGAATGTATATGGGGATTATTAAGAAGAATTTATTGTAAATTCTAAGTGATATTGGTGTAATGCATTGGTATCAAGATTTTACAAAATTAGGTTAATGTCTTTTATTCAAATTCTTAATTGCATTTCCTTTGACTCTGTTGCCTAGGTTTAAGGCATCGGTTTGAATGTAAGTTCTAGTTATTTTTTCATGGTCACCAAATTTAAAAATCAAATTTCCCTTACTGTTATAAGTTATTTCATAATGTTATTCCCATGTTCTTAGATCTAAAATGCATATAACTCCAAGAATATAGCCCACTAAGTATGTTTCATCTGTAATTCTTGGTCACATAAAGAAAGCCTATCTATTTAAAGAAATATCATGTATGAATTGTATGGAATCCTATTAGACATTATATAGGACCACCCTCCTAGGTTTTGGAGAGACTAAAGTGTAGAGGAGAAAATTGTTAAATATTTATCCTATTCATTGGAAAACCCCCTGAAACATTTGAGAATAAGAGCTGGCTATTTTCTTAGATAGCTTTAGGAACTAGTTGGAATTACTAAAAAATAAATCAACACAATAAATAGATTACCACCATAAAAAAATATTTATCTCATATATCATAACAAATAAATTGTCATGATACAAATGTAGGAAAATCCTCTACCATGTACATCCAAAACTGATACCCTGCAGGGTATTATACATATCTCGTGAACACTATCCTGTATTGGCCCCATCTGACTCTGTTGGTCCCCCTACTAGTGGTTGTGGTGATGGACCTTGTGGAGGACTTGGCCTTGACCTCACTGATCTAGACCTGTACATGAACAACTTCTAGTTGTAAAACTAGGCTCTCTTTGCTCAACTAGCACTGCTCACTCATATAACATCTAATAATACTACATCTACTAATTCATGCAAATAAAGTTAGATACAATATCCTTCATACCCTGGCCTACCATTTCCTAACTAGCTATATCCCTCGCTTGGCTTAGGCAAGCAACATTCCCCTATGCCTGATATGTTATGACCCATGTTGCATCTCTCTTTGTTGTCACTAATGCTAACTGAGCTTCACCATCACCCACCTATGCTCCATCTAATAACCCTTGTAATCTTCTCACCTCTGCTCATGCACCATCCCACTCTCCTCATAGCTAGTGGTGCTCAAGTCTCAGCTGATCTCACTATAATATCACTAACCCAAGCCATACCTAGATATCAACCTCATCATCAATATGATCCTTACCTCTAATGTCCACATCAACCCCCTCTCCAAAATGCTTCTCTCCTCTACCAAGTGCTCCCCTAGATCCACCCTCTGTCAAACCTATTAGCCATCCTCATCCCCACCATCACTATCATCATCATCATCATCCTCCACTACTACCACCTAGTCTTGTGGTATAGTAAAACAAACTAACCTCCACCCTTCCCACCAAGCATCATACTCTGTAGTAGTACCTGCATCTATCACTATGTGGCACAAGTCCTATGGCATCGTTGGTGTATCCTACCAATCCTATCAAGTTGTATAATGCTCTATATAGCCTCCCAAAATTCCTCTCTCGAACCACTCAAGAAAATACTACCTCCTGCATAGGTACCATCTACTATAGGAAAAAATGTTGTTTGACCCTAATTGGAAGATATCATTCAATAATGGTTAATGTGTGACCTATCAAATAATGGGATCGCTACATGTAAGGAATGTATAGTGCATCATCCTCCAATACCTTACACTCTCAATATGGTCTCCAAATAAAAATATTCATCTTGTCAATAACTTGCCTCCAGTAGGGAAAGTCACCTAATCACTAATGTCACAAAAATGAGACATATGCAAAGACATAGAGAATCCTCTAATTGCAACCCTTATCCACCACTAGTCACAGAATGGAAACATTCTCGTAAGCTCAGATGTGTAGCAAGGTCACCCTGCAACTTAGGCTTTTCCCATCTTTGTATACCACCAAATGCATCTCCCTATACAACTTTGCCAATGCACATGCACCTTATATAAAAAAGGGTACCATCTGACACCATCCTATCACTCCCACTCAGCCAATAGAAAATCCTCGTGACCACTGATTAGGTACCAACACTCTTGTCATCAATATCACTATGAAAAGTGACAACTTTGGTAACTCACCCATTCCTACCTCTAAATCTAGCTAGACCCCCTCATTGATTGATCGTTAGTCATGGATACTCATGCCAATGTGTCCTCTACATGCATAAGATCATACTCTACTATCTCCCCTCATATAGGGAGTCCCAAAATCTGCTACATATCCTCTAAGGTCACGATCACCTCCCAATCAGTAGATGGAAGCTACTGGTGTCACTATGCCACCACTCCACCAATTCTGTCATGATTGCTTGGTGCACCCTCAACTAGGGAATCCTCAACAAATGGAACATTCCCATCAATATCAACCAATCCTCATCCATCTTTTTCAATTTGTACCTCAACTGCATCGTCACTCATAGGCGTCACTTGCATGGCTACAATGTCACGAAGGGATTCTACATCATGCCATTACCAAATATTATCCTTGCTTAACAAATCAATACATTTATCCCTAAAAAATTCTAACACACAAGTTCCTTTTAGCAAAAATGCACTTCTAGCCCATGCAGGCATCATTTTTGGTGCAAGCGTGTACTTATCCTATGCAAGTGCAGCTTTATGTGCAAGCACATACCTAACTTGCACAAGCATGCACTTAACCTACAAAGGAGCATACTTGTTAAATGCAAGCACCACTTTAGCACAAAGTGCAACATTAGACAATGCAAGTATCAATTTCCTAAGCGTAAGCACTATTTCTAGCACAAGCATGATTTTCCCCCGAAGGTGTCGATTAGTGATGTGCAAGTGTAGATTTTCTCCACAAGTATTGTTTCAATCAAAAGCTCTTTTTCATGAAATGTAGGTGCCACAATCATGCATGTAAGCACAATTTCATAAAACCATGCCTCCATTTACACCTACTTTGTACCCTATTTTACCCATATTTATTACCCTCTAACTACCCCCAAATCCCTCCACTAAGGCACTCATCAAGTCTCCTACCTCCACCGGTCACTGGTACTCTCAAACTCACTCCAAACAATAGAAATTCCAAGTTACAAGTGTCATCTCCTTCTCTCTCACTTTTCTCCTATTCCTCCAATCAGAAGGTGAAAATGACTTGTTTGGGTCCCCCCTGGGCCTATTTATAGGCCCCTAACCCTAAATTTCCCTATAAGTTCTTCCCACCTAGTTCTAGTCACTTCTTTCCCTTCCCAACTCTCCATTTCTTTTACCTTTCCTCTTATTCCTCTTTTTTGACACACAACTACTTCTTCTAACCCACCTTTTCAAGATACTACTTGAAATTATTATTTTTCTTTCGATCGATCTCTCAAGGGGGCAACACCTTCCATTCCATCTATCCCATTAGGTGGTTTTAACATTCTTTGACACAACATCACATTGAATGCTACATCAAAGAGGGACGAGATGTATACACCCTAAATTGTACTACACTTTTAGATTTTTTAATAAAAGAGGGTAAAAACTTTATTCCATCAAAAGAATAATACAAGGAGAGAATACATCCAAAGTAAACTAGGCCCAAGGCCAATAAAACCCATCACATAACCCCAAGATACAATCTCATATCAGCAATAATAAGCTCCTCTAACTCCTGAGACAAAAACTTGGATAAACCTCCCCAATCATCCACCTTCCAATCACCACCCTGATCAGACACCCACTTGGCCAAACCATTAGCAACCTCATTCCACTCCTGAGGGATATGGAAAAAGGTAATAGAATCCATCGCTCTCCCCAAAGAAATGATCTGCATAATCACCACAACCAACTGCCAACTCACCCCCTCCAGTTGGTTGTTATTCAACAAATCAACCACCACCTGGGAATCAGACTCACAAATAACTCTTCTCCACACAAGAGCATAGGACCTTTTGATATCCACAAGTATAGCCAAAGCCTCCATGAGATTGTTAGACTATTGTCCAAATAATTCTGAAAAAAAGAACTCGACAATCCCATCACTATCTCTTCCTATACCCCCCACACTAGCAGGACCAGGGTTACCTCTAGAAGACCCACCAGTCTTAATCTTTAAAAACCTGTAGGGAGGGAGCATCCAATGCCCCTCACACACAGTCTTCCCTCTAACATTCTATCTCCCACTACCACCCAACCCACTCTTATCACATCCAAAAAGCCTCAAATTTTGAAAAATTCCCATATCTCCCAGAGAAATAGGACCCAAAAGATCACACTTAGCCCCAATAGTCTCTTGAAGAACACCCAGGATTCTCAACCACACCTAGCCCACTTGCAACCTCTTACCTAGAAAAATCCTATAGTTACGTTCTAGCCAAACCTTCCAGATAATTAGGGTAGGTCCAATAGGCCACACAATATGGAGAGAAGAATCCTTAGTAGAAGGGCCTCCCAACTATAGCCAAAATTCCTCCAAAGAAGAGACATGCCTACGTGGATGATTCCAGGAATTCCACCAGTAATGCCAAATCTCTCTAACAAAAGAGCATTGAAAAAAAAGGTGAGGTACATTCTCATTACTGTTAGAGCACGACACATACATGGAGGGGCCTTGAAACCCTTGCTTCTAAAGGTTCTCCTAGGTCAAACATTTACCATGCATCACAAGCTAAGAGAAAAAGTTACTCTTGGGCCAAGAGAAATTATTCCAAATTTGCTTCCACTAAGTAACCCTCAAACTTCCATACAACTGCTTGTCGAGCACCTGATACCCAACAACATAGAAATTACCTTTCTTATCCGGACCCCATGCAAGAACATCCTTATCCGAGAGAGAGTTATAAAATCTACTCTCAAGAATCCTAGCAAGCTCTTGATGATCCTCTCTCAATCCCCCAAGAGGCCATTCCTGCAAGTTCTTCCACCTAAAAATAGTAACATGGTCCAGAAGCTAAGGGCAGTTATAATCCATCACATAGCTCCAACCAGCCTCTAGAATTGCTTTACTTAAATCCTGAAGATGATGAGTGACCAAAATTGGGGGATGTCCATCCCAAGAATCTATCCAAAAAAGCCTCTGAACCTTTATTGCAAATCCAAAATAGCCCTTTCTTAATCAACTCCACACCCCTTTTTAGTGTGCTCCAAACCATAGAGCCCTTGCCCAAAATACTAAATTGAGGAACCTCATGACCATCCACCCCACCCAGATATTTAAAAGTGAGGATCCTAGCCCAAGTATGCTGTTGTTGAGTACACCATCACCAATAGACTTTCACAACCAAAGACTACCCATTTAGATAAGCCTATCACAACCCAAGACCCCCTTCCTATTTCATACGAAAAACATCCTCCCACTTCACCAGGCTCCATTTCCACGAAAGGAGATTACTAGACCAAAGAAATTTTTGAAAAAGACAATCAGAGTATCTAATGAAGCTAGCTAGAGCCGACACCACTAAACACTTGTATATCGAAAGTTCTTGGACCACCGACTTAAGAAGAGTAACTCTGCCAGTAGTAGATAACCATCTACATGTGCAATGACTAACCTTATGAAATTTCTCAATAACATCCTACCAAAACCCACTCGGAAGCGAGTGCACCATAATAGGAATACCAACATAAACAAAGGGAAGTGAACCAATATGAAATCTAAGAATCTTGGAAATTATTTGCTGGATAAGCTTAGGAGTATTGAAGAAATAAATAGAGAACTTACTCTCATTAATGCTCTACCCCGAAGCTTTTAAGTGGTAGTCCAGAGCAACCCTCAAATTAATAGCTTCCTCCAATTTAGTAACCCCCATCAGGGTAGTGTCATCAATGAACTGTAACTGAGATTGAGCCGAAATCCCATTACCCCAACACCACTCCTGGATCAAGCCACACTCCACACGAGACCTTAAAAATATCCCAAGCCCCTCAGCCATCAAGATAAACAAATAAGGAGACAATTGATCCCCTTTCCACAAACATATGGAAGCCCCAAAAAGCTCTGAAGGCTCCCCATTGATTAGCATTGAGTGACAACTCCCAACCCATTCAATCCAATCGCTACCAAACCCAAAAGCCTTCAGAATATTGAAAAGGAAATCCCATTTGACATGATCATAAGCTTTTGCCATATCCAGCTTAATGAGCATAGCCTTTTCCTTGGAGGAATTCATAGAGTGCACAGTCTCAACCGCAATAACAATCCCATCAAGAATTTGTCTCCCAGCCACAAACCCTCCCTGCTCCTCAGAAATCAACTTGTCTATCCATGGCTTCAGGCACTCAGTAATCAGCTTAGTAATAATTTTGTAGACCCCATTACATAAGGAAATTGGTATAAAAAGATCCAACGCATTAGCACCCTCCCATTTTAGGATAAGTGCTAAGAAAGTAGAATTCATGGCTTTAAGAATTTACTTGTTCCTTTGGGACTCTTGAACAACTTCAAGAAGGTCAAGCTTGATAATCTCCCAAAACTCTTGGAAGAACTCAATTGGGAACCCATCAAGTCCCAGAGCTTTTCTTTTCTTCATTTGAAGCACAATAACCTCCAACTCCTCTAGAGAGATAAGTCTAATAAGAGAATCATTCATATCCCCTGTCATTAAAGTAGGAATGCACTCTAAGATATACTCCTCTTCCATGCTGGTTGGAGGGGGGTCCTCAGAAAATAGGGAAGAAAAATATCTAACAACTTCTTTTGCAATCTCAGTAGAAGAGCAAAGAAGATTCACATCCTATGACTGAATAGAAGAAATGACATTGCCTTGTCTTCTATCTTTGATCAAATTATGAAAGAAAGAGGTGTTCTTATCTCCCTCTTGAATCCATTCAATACGTGACTTCTGCTTCCAAAATATCTCCTCCCGAAGCTCCCATTCCTCCACAACTTTCACAGCCTCGGCCTCAGCCCTACACAACTCCTCTAAGAGCCCCTGATCTCAAATATGATGCGTTATGGAATCCAATTGATCTTGAGCATCCCTTTTAGCCTAAAACACATTACCAAAGTGATACCTATTCCAAAATTTCAACATATATTTAATGAACTAAATAATTTTAGTGAAGGAGTACATAACAGTGTTGAAAGTTGGTTTTCCAACACTCCACCAGCCTCGAACAAAATCATGAAGAGACCCATCTCAAAGCCACATGAGTTGGAATCTAAAGGACTACTTCTTCTTAGAAAATCTATACAAAAAAAGCTGAGAATTTGATTGGCCAATGATCAAAACCCCTCCAATCTAGGATCTTAGAGCTAGTCACCCACCTATCACCAACCCAAAAACTGGAAACCAGAAACCTATCCAACCTTTCAGAGATAGCATCCTTCCCAACCCTCCTGTTATTCTAGGTAAACAACCCATTCCCAAGCTTGATGTCCACCAAGTTCAAACATGCCATATATCTCTAAGGAGCTCAGAGGAAGGATCTAAACGACCAGTACCACCCCTTTTCTCCTCCAAAGAACAAAAAGCATTAAAGTCCCTAGCCAAAACCCAAGGGAGAAAAGGCTCCAGAGACCAAACATACTTAACTTGCAACAAAAAAATAGCCTTACCCAGGAAATCCGTAGGAGCATATATGTTAGAGAAGAGGATCTTCTCACCAAACTCAAGACCAACAATAAAAAAAGAGATAGAGTGTCGATCAACAATCCACCAATAAGGAATAATTTTGCATGGATCCCATAGACAAGCGAGGCCCCAAGAGCTACCCATAGCTCCCACGCACTGACATAGCCCGCAACACCAAATTTTGTTTGCTAGGTCCAACATACTAGCAATTGACAGCTTGGTCTCTTACAAAAAAAATAAGTCAGAAGACTACGCCCAAATTAAATCTCGAATAGCCTTTTGTTGAGGGATGCTATTCATACCCTTATATTCCAAGAAAGCACAATCATTAAAGATTCTGGGAGAAGTGGGAATCAATAGTCCTCACCAAACCCGATTCCACCAAAGATTCCCTCGCTAACTTAACTTTTTCCTGATCCTTCTTCCTTCTGGATTTTAAAGGCTTCTTTGGAATGCTCTTTTTAAGAGGTTTCTGTTGCAAGCCTAAAGGGATAGAAGAAGCCTTACTCTTCCTAGTATCCTCACCACCTTTCTCTATTCCCGAACCCGAATTAGGGAGACCAAATCCCAAAGAAATTTCCTATACCAACGAGGATTCCTTCATCATAGCATCTGAGGTAGGAATACTCATGACCAACTAAGCTGTAGGGCTTGCTCACAGTGATTGATTTCCTAGAGAGTCATGTTGATCCTCTAAGAGATGATCCACAATAGACCCATCTACAACCTGCATATCTATAGGAACACCTTCCTCCTCAACCAATTCCTCTAGAGCATCAAATTTGTTAAATGTTTCATCCTCTTGTCTATCTTTGAGATTCCTTTTCTAACCCCTATTTCTATTATGGGGCTTAACTGGGACAAAACCATCCTTATCCATCACCACCCCTTGTACAGGGGCTTTACCTTTATCTAGATTCTGAGTTGATTGCGAAGAGGCATTACCCATACCCAATTGTTAACAACTCTAGGGAACTTTTGCTAAAGATGGCCATACTCATGACAGATATGGCAACGAAAGGGCAAGATCTCATAATCCAGCTGTTGAGTCCAAGAGATGGATCCAACACTCATATCAATAGAGTATGAAAATGGCTTGTTCAGATCAATTTCCACGAAAACATGAGCATAATAGAAAATCTTCTTAGACAAGGTTTGTTGCGAGGGTCCAATGGGTTTTCCAAGCATTAAAGCTTGATCATCTGTAAAATATCATTTCTCTAGCATTCCAAAGGAAAATGAGGAAGACAAACCCAAATCAGAACCCTAGAAAGAAGTTCCTCAGTAGAATTGAAGCCCATATGCCAGGGTTTAATGAAAATTCCCACCTAATTGTAGAAATATGGCCCTCCGTCAAACACACAATTTTGATCAACAATGCATGAAAAATCCACTAGAAAGAAATTATTAGCAGCCAACAAAATCTCAAAATCACTCTCCAAATTCCAACTCTTCTGAACCCAAGAGTCCAAGAAGGGAAGCGACACCCTCAATCCCATAAAATTACAAATCAATACATGATTACAATAGTACTCGACATCATCCACTACAAACTCTAGTTGAATGACCAGCCTGGGATAATTTGATGATATTTCTAAACAACCATTAACCTTATGAAGATGAATTCCACCGTTATGAGACAGACCAATGCCTGGGTTTTCCATTTAAAACAAGGCACCCCCTTCAGGTAACACCCACAACCCTCTCCTCTCCACACCAAATACACTGCTCACCAAAGGCTAAATGAACGTATAGGCAAGACCCAACCATCCGCTGACCCAAAGCCTCCCCCTTGCAGCCAAAGGAAGGACCACAACATAAAACCAACAATGCACATCGATCTACTATAGAAAGCTAGCCCAACACCACCAAAGACCATGAAAACAAAGAGATCACACACCGCTAACATGAGGTCTCCACACAAACAAAACTCTCCCTGCCATACACGTAGCAAAAGACACCCCCCCACACACAACAACCAGTCAAAAAAAGAGCGATCCAAAAGATACAAAGTGCTTGCACAACCATGCATCAACATGCAGCCCGAGCCAAGGAGGCCACATGGTAGCATGCGCAGGTTGTAGAGCGCTCCATCAATCCCCACACTTCTGCTAACTTATCTTCAACCACACTTTTAGATTAATTAAAATTCCAAATTTTAATTAATCCCTATTGATATCCCATAATTAATTAAATATTTCATTATTTAATTAATTATTTTATCTTTCTTCTAAATTAATTAAATATTTATTTAATTAATTTTCCCTATTGTGCTATTCTTCTAAAAGGTTAAATTATTTATTTAATATAACCTTAGTCATCACCACCTATTTCCTCTAAAATACCATTAATTAATTAATCTTGGATAATTAATTAAATTATCCTTTACTAACATCCACTTAACCTTTTTCTTCAATTTGAAATTCCTCACTTGCCATGTGTCATTCCTCCTCATATGTCTACCACCACATTCACCCAATAAATTTTCACCTTTTTCTCATTAAATACACTAGAGACAAATGCAACTTTTTAAGTTGAGTTTGTATGGGGCCATCTCTCTCCTCTCCATAAAATATAATTTTAAATTCCATCTTTCTTGAGATAAGAAAAAATTCAAAGATCTTCCTCTCTTGAGATTCTATCACATTCTTCCAAAATCCTATCCAATTATTCTTATCCAATCCTCCATTCTCCTTTAACCCTCACATGACACTTGTCCTCTTCCTCTTGCTTGAGAGCACCTCTCAACATGAGCTATTGATCTTGTGGCAAGATCTTAGCCCTCCATCCATTTGATTCTCCTATAAATAGAAGCTCTCCCTAGCCATTTTCATCAACTACATTTGCTATAGCATGATTATGTTGGAATATCTTTAGAGTAATCCAAATTTCTACAAAAAATTGTGAACATATCAATAGGCTTTTTGGGTGCATTCCTATTTAGCTCAATCATGGAGTTGAAGGTTTTTGAGGTAAAAGATTTGCGTGTTTATGCACCTATCTTACTTATTATACTTCATTTCATCTTCTTGTCTTCACTTTGATTCTTCATACTACAAAAGAATAGTATTTGTGTGATGAGAGTTTCTTATACAAATAATTAAATTGAAATATCCAATCCTTTGAACTATAATAATATTTGATATAGTATTAATTTAAGATACACTTAGGCTTATTATCAAAGTAAAATATATTAGTAAGAAATAAATCATTACAGGGATGGAAGATAAAAAAATTGACTAAAGATTAATTAGAGTGTTCCATCGGCACTATTAGGGTCAAATGTTCCCTTAGCATTCCAAGAAACCTTAGTTATATAAAAAATACATTACCTACATAGGGTTCAACCTCCAACCAAACTCTATGTTGGCAACTACTTGTAATGTCAAGATTCTTGATAATTTAAAAGACTAATAGTCTTCCTCTTATATTCCATTACTCTTTTATGAGCTATAATAGGAATATGTATTGTTATAAAGGTGTGAAGTGCTGGGCTTACCTAGAACCCTAGCTAGAACCATACTAGCCTAGACAAGGTATTTATTCCAGTTCAGGTCTGGTTTCGACTTAATATGGAGGGCCAAGCCAAACCTTGCTAAATTTAGAGAGGATTAGTGAGATTTTTAAAATTTATTATTTTAATTAAAAAAATCAATCCACTTTATAAGTCACTGACAACAAAAAAAACATAATTTCAAATTTTTTGTTTTGATTATATGGGAAAAACAAGTTTTGAAGGGACCCAAAACCCTTTACATCACAATGTTACATCAAAATGCTGCTACGAAAGAGAATACTCAATAAGGAAAAAGCAGCAACCAACAACCAAAAAACAACGAACTAACAACATGAAAGTAGAGACATAACAGGCTAAAAATAGACACATAAATCACTTTAGATTCTTCAAGGCATTGGCCACCTCAATCCCCTGATTGTAGTGCAAGTTAACCATATCCATCAATTCTTATTTTTCTTCTTCAAAAGTCTTCCTTAGGCTCCCCCTCATTCTAGTACTCAAGCCTTTAGCCTCCTCTTTGACATTCCTTTTACCCTTCCCCTTGGAAGTCTGATCCTTCTCAAACATGTCTACAAAATATATTTGATCCTCACAGAGCTGGCTGGTTTTGTCAAAGAGAACCTTGAGAGAGTCTGCACTATTTTTGATAGAGTTATGACTAATCTGCAGGAGCTTTTTGATATCCTCATTTGTTTCCTTGATCTTTTCCTCTAATACACAAGGCGACTTTCACACTAGGCTTTGAAATTAGAAAATGAGCACTCCAGATCCACCAACCTCTCAATGAGTAGGTCCAAGGAAGACCCCTTCGGTTGGTTAGTCATGTTCTCCTTCAAGCTCCTAATTTTAATGTTGACCTTGGTGACCTCCTTCAACACCCATTTAGCAAGTTTAAAGGTACATGTAGCACTAGACCTTGCCATGTCCCACAACTCATAAATAGAAGTGTTATCATCATCAAGATAGGAAAAATCCTCAGACAAAGGATTAACATTTATTATCTTCAGTTTTCCAAGGGTCCGGTTCTCACCCACAACCTCCCACACATCCCTTTCACCCAAAGCATCCTCACTACCCTTATCCCCATCAACATCCACATGGGGAGGAGTCTGTTGAGTAGGGGAATCCTCAACATCAACGACATAGTTAGCAACAACCTTTACCTATTCCAGTACCACTTTCTCACCCTTCCCACCACCTTTAGACCCCAACCTATGTAGTTTAGCAAGTCTTTTTTAGGCCCTCCGAGGAAGCCCCTCATCCACATTGTTACTCTTCAATTCTCATGCACATAAAACTCCATTTTTGTCAATGTTGAAAGTTTTTTGTGTGTCCAAATATCATATCTCTCAAAGGGCTTGTATTAAAGAGAATATTCATTTAAGATAACAAAATTATTCTTTTAAAGGGGTAAACCACGTAGGGTCATATCGAAACAATATGTTAAGGACCATTATATTTCCATCATAAAAAAAAAACATATAGTACATACATGTCTATATACTAACTTGTATTTTGCTATGAACTATGTGCATATAAAGATTATGAGTAGATACAATCACAAAACCATGATACAAATAGATTCCTATAAGTTAACATCCTATCAAAGTCTGGTCATAAGTTCCTACTCTCATTGATAGAATCATTGTCTTTCCATGGTGGTTCAACATATGAGGTGTCTTTGTTGGATCTATCTGTGATAGGTCGGAATAGAGCCTTAGAAATCAAGCAACAAGTTAAAAGAGTGCAAATAAACAACTTAAAACAACCTACACCTCAAGATTAGCCTAAGTTGGAAACAATGCAAGACAAAGCAACGAAATGGAACTTTATACCTTGCATTGAGTCGATCCTTTGGTTGGCCCTTCGATCTTTGATGTGTATGCTCCTTGGATGGCAAGATGCAAGCTTAGTGATGTTGTGAGGATGAGTGCAAGTGGATGAACACAAGAAAATGGCTAAGTAAGAGTTGAGAAACAAAATTGTAAGAGTTTGGCTAGCAAAATGATCTCTCAAAATGAGAGAAAAGAGGGGGTATTTATAGGATTTTTGGGAAATCCTAGGGGAAATGGACGGTCAAGATTGATCCACCAAATATCAAGATGTAGGGCTAAGGTGAGTTGAGAACTCAGAAGCCCTCACATCTTGACATGTGGCATGTGATTTAGCCCTAAAAGGTGAAGTGGACATGAGGTGGAAGGAGAAGGACATGACATGGAGAGGGGTACAAAGTACCTTGGGATTGGACAAGATCTCCTCATAAAGGAGGTACTTGTCCCATGTGGGTGAGAGGACAAGTGGGGAATTAAAAATTCCTCAAATATCCCTTATGGGGATGAGAGAAGGAATTTAAAATTCCTTAAATGCATTGGGGGATTAAAAGGTGAATTAAAAATTCACATAGGGAAGGGAGATGCCTTGTCAAAAAAGAAAGGCATTTAAGAGGGTTGACTAAGGACACATGTCATAAAGGACATGGGGAAGAGAAAAGGAATTTAATATTCCTTGGAAGGATAAAAGGAATTAAAAATTCCTTGAGAGGTTGATTAGGCTAGCTGATGAGGGGTTAGAGGATGGTTAGGTGGCTAAGAGAGATTAGAGGCCAACTTGCAAAAGTTGGAGGATGTGACACCTCCTAATCAAGGATTAGGCATGTGCACACCTTAATGATGGGATTAGAAGAAGGATTAAGATTAGATAAAAATGATGGAGGATGTGACATGATGAGGAATTAAATAAATGTGATATTTATTTAATTCAATTGATGGAAGGAGGATTAAAGAGATAAGGTATTATTGATTAAATACCTTAGGGATTAGGTAGAATTAAAGCTATTAATTAAAGGGGATAAATTTGGATAAATTAAGTGTCCAAATTTAGACATCTACACTATCCACTTTGATAGTGAAGTCCTCCCCATGATTTACATGAAACCTTGGTCCTTTATGGAAGTTAAGGTCTTTCTCCAATTATCAGTTGTAGACTTCTTGTTATACCTCTTTTGAAATTCTAGGTAACTTTTCATATAAGGAATATTATCATCTTTATTGAAAGGTCAGTGTCTTCCATATTTAACTTTTATCTTGTTGATATCCACCATTCATTCCTTTAGTAGATTCAAAAAAATATTTTGAAATCTTTATTGCGATTGTCACCTACACAAAAATATTATAAAATACACAAGTCTTCTCAAAGACTCAGTAAGTACTCTCCTAGTTCCTTGAAAAATAACACCATTTCTAGCCTTCCAAATTGCCCATAAAGTATTAGATGACAAAATAAGCCAAAACAATATAATAACATACTTAAAACTTCTACAGAACCAAAGAGATTCTTTCCAATTGACCTTACCTTTATCCCCCACCCCACAAGATCAGAAAAAAATATGTTCTAAATCTCTTTTGTAAACAAACATTCAAAAAAGATGTATCTAATTCTCTCAGGTTTCTTACAAACAATAAATAGGTTCAAAATAGAAGAATACATAGCATAGGGGAGTTTCTGCAACATGAACAATCATTTAAAGCAAGCAATTTTTGGTTCTAGAATATTAGGCCACAAAATCTTGAAGTTTTTTTACCATTGTAGACCAAAGAGATCAAGATTCCAACATTTGTTTACATGATTGAGGAGTCTTGGGAGTAAATTAAGATTTTATAAATTATTTTAGGTTTAAGTTTGGAATCTTGGAACCTTAAATCCAATTGAGATTCTCAAGAAACACATTGCCACTTACTTTAAAAACTAGGAATTGAATGATCCTACAAGCCTCCCTAAGAATAGAATAAGTCCTCCAATGTGATAGAGGGAGTTTGAATTCAATTTGAATTCAATACTTAGATCAACCATGTATTTAGTTGGTTATTACATAATATATCATTAAAGCACTTGATGCCTTTTAAATGCCAAGTTTTTGTTGAGCAACCTTGCAATAAAGAAAGGGGTTAGTCTTTTTTAGTAATTTTCCACCAAATTGATCCATCAGGGCTCAATGTACCCCTGTTATGATTCAAAAACTCACAGTTTCTAATTTGACTTCTAGTGGTCTCCCAAATTTTTATTTTATATTTTATTTTATTTGTTTTTGTAATTTTTATGAGAGTTTATAAAAGATTAGTGTTATTTTTAATTTCTTGATAGCTTTTTAACAAGTTATAGTCTAGGGATACATTATTGCTTTCCTTTATTTCATAATTATTAAAAAAAATAGGGATTAGTTTTGGTATGGAAGATATGGATGAGTATTTGGAGACAACAAAAATAAAAATATACTTTTATATAAGAAAAAAAAAATCATAAAGGGCTCTTCCGAAAATGTCGAAATCTGCAATATTGCCAAATGTCCATTGCCCTACTGCCGAGGATGTGAAGCATGGTGCGAGCCCCCCTGTGGTTTCCATGGTCGGGGATGGTAAGGCATCAGCTGTATGCGGTGTGGGTTCACGAGGCTACACCGGTTTTTAGGGAAATTTGGGTGTTTCGCTAGGTGCGTTGGCCTCCACCAAGACTTCTACTAAGAACCTTGATGCTCCTTCTGGTGATACAAAGTTTAGGGAATCATATAATTTGCATGACTGTGATGGGATATTGCGTGGCCAATCGGGGTTGGACATACCAACTCCCAGGGATCCTTTGTGTTCTGCTCCAACATTTAGAGATCTGCCTCCTAGACAGGGGTCGATGGCTCCCAAATCATCCTTTTTGGATGCGGCCAAGTCTAGCTCTTCTTCCCCTCTTGGCTCAATGAATAACCCAACGAATAACACATGTAATCAGCAAATTATTCAGTGCTCAGCCAAACCCTTGACACTGGATTTTGATGACAATTTGACGAAGGAGCTGCAGGCAAATCAAGATTTCTTTTTGGAGAATGGTTTAATTGGAAGATTATGCCATGTCTGGCCCAGTCTCCTTGATTTACATGACTAGATTTCAAAACACTGGCTTCTACTGATGGATGGTGGTTTGGAAATTTACCCCAGTGGAAGGGGTTTTTTCACAGTGGTGTTCGACTGTAAGAAAGACAAAATATCATTCTTAACTATGTCTGGCTGTGGGAAGAAAATTTGTTGCAACTGAAATATTGACATCCAGAATTTGATCCGTCAACTGAAACATTTTCAATTCTGCCGATCTTGGTTCGTCTCCCAAATCTCCCCCTCCACTACTAGTTCGACTCATGTTTTGGAGCGATTGGTAATTCCATGGGCAATTTTTTATATTTGGATGACAACTCAAAAAAATTTATCCACACAACTTATGCCAGGATTCTAGTAGAACTGGATATCTCCAAGGATCTTCTGGCGAAAATTATCCTGAAAGCCAATGGTCAAAGTTGGAAACAACCTTTGGATTATAAAGGTTTAATTTTTAGATACAGGAGATGTTATCAAATTGGGCACATTGTTGCTGAAGCATATTGTGGAGGAGGTCAACACGTCTTCTCCAGAGCAAAATTCACTTCCAAATTTGCCCCATGATGGTGATAATGTTGCTACTTCTCAAGGTTCTAGTGCATTAGGCAAGGGTTCTATCACCACAACATCCTTCTCTTAGGCTTCACCGCGTGATCTAAAGGATACAAATGGTGGGAATGGGGACAATGAATGGAAAATAATAAGGAAAAGGAAGAGGTATACCAGTCAAAATGGGGTTGTCTGTAACAAATTGCAGCGTCAGATTCACACCAAATCAGTTTCAGTGGAACCGAAGAATGGGGGGAGAACATAAAAACTCAAAGAACAGAAAATGGAAAATATTATCCACAAATTAGAGGAAATTAGAAATAAGCTAGGTCCTCATGCTAAAACAAGTGACAACTCGCAATAGGCAACATTTGCCTAGTTGTGTCTCATAAAATGGCTTGTTTGGGTCACTTGTGTAGATGGGTTGGAAATTCTAGCTATTTGTGTTTCTAGCTTTTATTTTAGGTAGAGTTGGTTCTTGGATGTGGCACTAGGAACATGTAGGTAGAATTTTGATGGATTCAACACAAATATGGTTGAACAAAATAGATGTAATTTCAAATATGTGGGGATGAGATCCCTCTTCTGTGATCTCACCTAGTGCTAGCCAGGCCAAATTCCAACATCTTAATTAAACTATCCTCTTACGAAACAAAAAAGAAAAGAAAAAAATAATCATAAATATATATGAAACTTTAAAGTATAAAATACTAAAACACTTTAAATTTTCAAAAATAAAATATTTTAAAATGTCATCATAATATTAAAAAAATATTTTAAACTATGATTACTATATAAAATTTTGTAATTTATTATGCCAAATATAGAAAATTAAAATATTTGAGTAGTTTTATTAATTCTTTCAACTTTAATGACCTACATATCAATGGTTTAGAAAAACCCATTATAATTTGCATTATTTATCTAAGAAAATTCTATATGATTTTTTCAATGTTCAAGGGGTGCTTCTAGGAGATTTATAAAAATACAAAAAGAAAATCCATCTAGAGTCTCCCAATGAATAGAAAGATAGGGAAGTGTTTTCAATATGAAAGGTGAGTAGAAAGGGTCAGGGTATGGCTCTCCTAATAACTATGCATTTAAAATGTTGGATATAGGTATAAACTAGAATGGTTAGGATTTTTAGCTCTATGGGCCAAGCGTCAACTAGGGCTTTCCAATTTAACCAGTTGCATTAATTTGGAAACAATTGATGATGATTGAGTACTTAGTTTGACGTAAGGATTATCTTTGGCACTATGTTATACTGCCAAAACAAGTATGGTAGCCTAAATAGCTAGGTGAAACTCCACTTGAGTGCAAATGTTTTTCAAGGAATCAAAGCTTGTTGTAGGAAAATCAAACATAAGGTGTTAACGGGATAAATTATTGCTTATATCAAATAACAAGAGGGAGAAAATAACGTGGTTAATAAATATCAATCGAAATCTCATCCTATTTATATCAATAAAGGATCTCATATGCACCTTACAAGGCCATCCTCAAGTACTCCAATAATATATATCACGAATGTTTCATGTAACACCATCTTTAGAAGAAAATGATAACCCCTCTTTTCCACAAAAGAACCAAAGAAATGTGCAATGAGGCAAGATACAATGACAATGAGCACACCATGCATTGTATTTATATCAATGGATTTATTTTCAACCTTAGAAGATCACCATACTATCAGGAAGTTGTGAGGGAGATAAATGAGACACTTACATGGTATGCATGTTCTTTGTTTGAGAGGTATGTGCCACCTTATTGGACAAGGAAAGAAATTATGTACATACTTCATTGCAGCCCATTAAGGATTCATGTGAAGAAATGAGGGTGTCCATCATTTACAATAGATGAAAAGACAAAAATAGGCCCCTAATTAATCTCATTGCAATGTGCCCTAAAGGAGTAATATTTTTTAAGGAAATTGAATGTGAGGGGAAAGTGAAGGATGTATACTTCATCATAAAAGATAAGGAGCTCAATAGATAGTAATGAGAAAAAACCTTTTAAAATTAATTTTTAGTAGATACATTTATACCATAGTTGAATGGTAGAACAAAATAAACACCCCACTACATCTCCTAGGAATTTTTTTGTATTAAGTATAGAGAATTCATACAATTATAGCAGTATTACATATCATGTATATGTCTCAGATATACCTATCAGCCTATCCTGTCAGATTAATATTATGTACATATTTACATATATTCCCAGTTATGTATATACCCTGCAAATTTCTATTACACCAAAATGCATATCATTCACCTATATGCATATACAAAAAAGTATTACAACATCAAAATTATCACTTCCTGAGCTTGTTTTTTCTTGTAGCAACATTCCAACCAGCCAGGGTCTCTATTACCATTTGTTTAGATCTATTGAAAGGTCCTCCATTGTTATGTTGCTTTTGTGTGTTCCAAGTGCCTAAGAGTTTGTCCTTTTCTTATTTCCCTCTGATTTTTCCTTTAGTTATTTTTTAAAATTCATTTAATGCTTTTATGAATATTTTAATGTTGGGGATACCCCTTGCCATGTGTGTCCATATCTAGCCTCTTGCAAACTAATATTGATTGTCCAGTCTTCCAAAAACTTCCAAAATTTATCCTTGGAAATCTCTATGGTAATGACCACCTGTATAGCATGTTCACTATGAAATATGAGTCTCTTAAAAGACTCTATAAGAATCCTTTTATTCCCTTTGTAAATGTCTTTATTCCTAGCCTTCTAAATGACCCAAAGAATTTCAAAGGATAAAAAAATCTAGAAGAGAGAGATTTTTTTCATTTTACAATCAACTTCTAGTAAGATTTTTTTAGGGCTGGGTTCATTATTACTCCCCCATATGTTTTGATTATCACGGAATAGTTTCCAAGCCTCTTTAGCAAACAAACATTCAAAGAAAATATGCTTAATTGTTTCAAGCACCTTACAAATATTACAAATATCAATGTCATTGGATTTAGTAACAACCACCTAAAACAGGCTTTTTTAGGCTCCATCACCTTTGAATAGATCTTACTGAAGATTTTTTACCATTGATTCTTAGTTATATTAATAACCCTTGTTGTATTAACATGTTCTATGATGTCATATTGTTTAGATAAGCAACTATATATAGATTTGGCATTTAGTTTCATTAGTGAGTTACCATCATTCCATTAAAAATCTTGAAATTGCAATTCATTATTTTGTACTTCTACTGGAAATTGAAAGGCTTTGCAAGCCTCTCTTAGAATTGTATAGGTTCTCTAATTACTTTATGGTAGATTGAACTCTGTGCTTAGCTCAACCCAAATGTTAAGGTTGTCATTTACCAGGATCTCACTAATGATTTTGACACCTTTTTGAGCCTAACCCTTGGCTGAACATCCTTGGATTAGGGCCAGGGCCTGCCCCTATGTTCAAGGTTCCACCAAATGCACCTGCGAGCCATAATAGTGCTATTATTACACTTGGTGAAGTGAAAATTGGTGATTGTCTTCTTCACATGCTCCCATGCCTTCTAGATGGTTCTAAACACATTTGAGCCTACAAGGGATATAGGTAGAGGGCTATTGAGGAGATCACCTAAGGGGAGAAATTTCTAGGATTTAGCCTACTTAGGAACCGAGTTTTGAATATTCTGCCTAATGAGGACCTTACAAGGCTCTCCTCCATCCAAGGCTTTAATTATCCACTTTGATGCTAAAGCAATACCTTGTAGTTTCAATTCTTTTAAGCGAAGCCCTCCTTTTGCTTTGTCAATGGAGCACCATTTCCACCTTACAACATGTTTTTATTTCATTTTCCATCAAACAATAGGAATTTTGTGATCCTTTTTTGAATTTCATTTATTTGATAAGAGCTAAAAAACCAAACTAATGCAAAGTAGATGTTGTAGGAAGACAATACTTTTTGACATACTTGCATTCTTCCTGCTAGGGACATATATTGTTTGTTCCACTTGTCAATATTTCTCTCAATTTTTTCTTTGATCCAAAGCCACATATCTTTCAAGCTAGGTTCAACAAAAAATGGTATGCCAAGATATCTTACCTATTTATGTGGCCCCCCATTGAAGTTTGAACCTTCCCAACTAGTTGGGAGGAGTTTCATTCCATCCTAGTATGCAAGATTTATCAAGAGCAATCCTTGCCCCTGATCTTCTGCATAAGGTGTTAAGCTTGGGCATTAAATTATTCATATTATCCTCCTCTAATTAGACAAACATTGCAGTGTCATCTAAAAAATAAATAATGATTTAAGTTCATTGTTATCCGGTAGGGTGATGCATCTTACTTTTGGAGTAGAGACATTGTCTCTTAAAATGTAATGAAATGCATAAGATGCAATCAAAATAAAGTTGGGTCAAGGGGGAAACCTTGCCTTATTGACCTTTCTAGGAAAAACTCCTTAGTAAGGGTACCATTCACATCCACTTGTGCCATTGGGGAATCCAAATGCTTCAAGTGTTAGCAATACAAATGACCACTCTACCCTATCATAATCTTTTTCAAAGTTTAGGAGGAGCATTTCCGCTCCTTGATTAGTTTTCCTTGCCTATTCCATTGCCTCCCAATTGGTGATGATTTTTTCTAGTATGTACCTCCCTTTGATGAAACCTATTTGGGTACTATTTATGTATGATGGCAGAATGTCTACCAGTCTACTTGCTAGAATCTTGGCCAAGATCTTATATAACACATTTAAGAGGGTAATTGGCCTCCAATTTTTAACCAATGTTTTATCCTCATCTTTCATGAGTAGTTTTATAATCACTTTATTTATATTCCTTCCCATGGAACCTTTCTCTATTGCCTCATTATAGACAAGGTAAATGCCATCACAAACCCAGTCCATGAATGTTTTATAAAACTCTACATGTAACCCATCCACACCTATGGATTTTTCATTCTTTAGAGAGGATATAGCCTTCTAATTTCCTCTTTTGAGATTCCTTTTCAAAGTTCACATGCTTCTTGTTCTATAATTTTCTTTGAGATGTGATGCCTAATAAATTCCTTTGCCTTAGTGCACTCATAATTATCCCCTTATGAGGTGAAGAGATCCTTGTAGAATTAGAAGAACTAAATGCTTATTTCCTCCTGACTAGTTAGAGGGGAGCTTCATGTCCAAATTTGATCAATTTTCTCTTTAATGGTTTTGTCCCTGATATAGTTGAAGAAAAACTTGGCGCCCTTGTCACCATTATTTAACCAGTTCAACTTGGTCCTTATTCTTAAGCTCTGAATCTTATTTTCTTGGATCTTCCTTAGGGAGTTCTTGGCTAAAGCCAACTTATTGAGTAGAGCCTCATTCTCAAGCTCATTTTGGAGGTTAGACTCAACTTCAAACAATCTTTATTGCAAAAGGTTCTCCTCTCTCCTCCTATCCATGGCTCTTTTTTTCCCAATTATCTAGAAGAGGGTCTTCCACCCTTCCACATTCAAGTTCCACCTATCTATAGAAATTTTTCCTTTATGCATCCATTTATTAATCTATTTTAGGGACACAATAGCATCCCTACAATCCCTATCATTTTACAACTAAGTGTTGAGAAGAAAACCCACACCATTCCCCCTTCTCTTGGCCATGTCGATTTCAAGGAATTTTTTTTCCGTAATTGGGTCCAGTGGTCAGAAAGTGTAAATGGAACCACATCTACTTTGCAACCATCCCTTACTGGCTCAATTGAGAAATTTTTTTTGTTCATGTGTAAAACCTATCCAACCTGTAGTAGATTCTCCTCCCCCCTTTTGAGCATTGCACCAAGTGAACTAGATGAACTGGTGCAATCATTATTTTGGCCTTCAATAAGATTGAAAAGGTTTGGTTTTGATTTCATCCTTTGCCAAAATACCTCTCATTACCTTTCCAATCCAAGTTAATACCACAAAATTTATCCTCATTCTTTCAACCAGATTGAAATCACCCCCAAAAGCCATGGTATGTCTTGAAGATCGAGAAGCCAATTCCACAACATAATTCTATCCCTATATTCATTTGGGGCATATAGAAAACAAATTACAAAGCTAGTTTCCTTTCTTTTGATAGTTAGCCAAACTACCCTATTACATGGGGATATACCAGAGGCAGTAACATACTGCTCCCATTCTTTGGCCAAAAAAATAGCAACCCCCCTTCCTTTCTCATGATTGGTGGAAAACTATGTTTCTCCCCAAATAAACTTTAAGGTGGTCTCTAGGGTGAACCCTATTGCTTTAACCTCCTAGAGAAAACCCACATCCTTTTGTTTTCTCTAATTAAGGAACCTCCTTAATATGCATTTTCTGTCAAGGGACTCAAGGCGTCTGACATTCCATGATATGTAGTTAATGTTCATCAAATTTTATTTTTGGAATGGTCTCATTTCCATTTCTAAAGTTGTAAAAAAATTTAAGCAATTTACTCTCAAATTCAACTATTTTAAATAGCTATGGGCACAAGGATGATCCCACTCTTCCTCTTCTCGTTCACAGTGTGAAGGCTCACCCTTTCCATTGGTATAGTAGTTCCATTGTTTTTTTCTTGGATTTCCTGGTCTTTTTATCCGGCATAGCCTTGAGGGCATCCTCTTCTGTGGTCTCCTTAGCAACCAAATCTCCTACATCCACTAAAGGATCCATACTAGCATGTGTTTCAAAATCATCTAGGGTTACCACTTCACCAAGTTTAGAAACTAATTCATTTTCCCATACTTTTGGCTCCAAGTTGGAATTATTAATTATTGTCTTCTCTGCATTATCCTCTTGGGTTTTATGTTCTTCACCCCTTGCACCCCCATCCACCAACTTTCCAATAGGGGATGCCTCTAGTGGCCTTACCCCCTCATTAGTGTTAGAGGAGTTCCCCACTACCATACAATTTTTCTTTTTTGTATCCCTACTAGTGACCTATTGGATGGTAGCGCCCCGAGTTTGAACTTCAAAATCATTCACCAATTTCTTTACCCAAGATGGTGATTCGGATTCATCTGCTTTTTTCCAACCATTTTCTTTTCCTTGATTACCAACAACCCTATCGAGTGCCCCTTGAGCACATAATTTAATTACAAATTCCTCACTTTTTGCAATCACTTTATTCTTGTATAAAATTTTCTCAAGTTCATTTTTCTTAATGTTTTATCTAATTTTTTTCATTACCAATTATTGTGCATTCATTTTATCATCATTTTTATTTCCTCCCTCGTCCATTGTAGTGGATTGATTATTACATGTGGCTAATTCATTGTTGTTTTCTTTATGCATATCTTCATTTTCTGAGGCATGCCTTAGTTCTATGTTTTCCAATTCTTGAATTAGGGTTTCAAATTGATTAGTAATTTGAATTGCATTCTTCTCTAGACTTGTGTGTTCAATTGCCAAGGATTGCTCCCGATGCCTATTTTCCATTTCTAGGGATAACCCGACTGTTCTATTTCCATGCTTTCAATTCTTCGAGGAGAATCATGAATTCTAGAATCAAGAATTGAATTATTAATATTTTTTCCCATATTCCTACATTCCATTTCCTTATCCCCATGAGCAATTTCCTCTGAAGGCTCAGTAATAACCCTACCCATTAGGGGACAATTTCTCCTTATGCTCCCTTCTTTTCAATAGAGGTAACATGCATTGAGACCCCCTAGAATTTCTAGGGCACAACATATTATTCCATCTTTCAAATGCACTTCCAAAATTTCAGGTATGTGAAACTCCTGGATAGAGGGATACCAGGGCCCAAGCATCCGAGGGTGGGAATGAGGCCTTTGTTACTCCTCTACCCTAATAATATTCCAATAGGCTTCTAGTAGAAGCCAGATGAACTTCCAAACCCTAAGTGGAACCTATTTGACAACCACCCATCTAGGGCTTGATAGTGCCAAGACTTCGTCATTTTCTAATATCCATGTCAGAGCATGAAATATTGCCTTACCCATATGCCAAAATTATTTTTTAACACTGTCTCCTTAAATTTATAAAGAAGATTACAAATAACCCTTGTTGTACCATTCTACAGAATAAAACTCTAATTTCTTTTCCCAAACTCTAATTTCTTTTCCCAAATGTTATTCATCCATTCATCCATATATTTTCTACCGGTATCTTAGAGATATCCATGGCTACAAAGAAAACAACATTTTTTTTAACCTATTATCTTCTTCTACGATTGCATTTTATAATTCCTCATTTGGAATCAAGATATATTTTTTGAGGGAGGTCGAAAGGAGCTTACCTTGTCCTCAATAGCCTCTCCCTTCGGCATCTTCAAGTTCTTCCACAACAAACTTTGCACCTGACAATAGACAATTTTTTTCCTCTGCAACGTCGTCTCTGAAAGTTTTGTTCTATAATTTATTCTCATTACCCTCTTCTAGGTTATTTGAAAGGCCATCTGGGGGATCCGTATCCCCTTCCATCATTGAACTATCCCCTAACAATTAACCCACACATGTAGGTAGAGAACAGACCAAGAACAAAATCCAATCACTCATGCAAAACCCAAATTGAAAGGCGGAATGAAGGCAACACCAAAGGCAATAATGGATCCTTACCAAAGAGAATATTGTCTTAGGTGGAGGAGGGTCAAGCCTCCTCCATGGATTTGTGTGAATCCCAATCAGACCAAGATGCAGTCTCTTCCACATGCTTCACTGTCCTTTCAGGGCAATAGCGTTTCAAATCTATACGATTGGAATTTACAAAAATAAATAAATAAATAAAGTCTTTCACGTCTCCTAGGATTTGTTCTTACCCCTAAATATTATAGCACAAAGATACTTTGTTTTGCCTAAAAGAGTGACACCATACAAAGATGTTGAAGGCACAAATGTCTCACAAATCAATATCATTCATTGATTCATGTCATTCCAATTTAACAATATATCAATCACAATATATGCCTAATCCATCATCAATTCATAATTAATCTAAAATTGAAATAATAATTGTATGAGTTTTATTATTGTACTATAAAATGTGAATTTATAATTTTTTAAATATACTTTAATTATCATGAATATATATTGCATAAAACATGTTCCAATTATAATAGAGTAACCAAGAGAAAATTAAGAACATTATTACATACCAATTAAGTGTGGTGTGATTCATACTCATTAGACTATTAAATTAAGTGTCTAATAATTGTAAGAAAAAAAATCCTTAAAATATATTTCAAATAAATATACATATTTCAAAATATTATTGTACACGTAGATCTAAATACAAAAATCATAATAATTGTTATCCTCAAAATATATGTATGCATATGTTGCATAATAAATCATAATAATAACTAATTGCAATAAATTAATTATTAAATCCATATCTCACTATTAGAAATAACACTTGTAAATGAAACTGAATAAGTGGTAAACTAATATTTATAAATATTACATAAAAATACCCCTTCAATATACACTAGCAAGCTAATAAGTCAATTAAATTTGATACTATCAACCATTCAATTACGCTGAGTAGTATTTCTAATTGTTAACATCAAATCAAAATATAAAATAATAATAATAATAACAAACTGTGTTGCCATATTCTACATTATTATTTTTAAATAGAATTACTAAACATAGTGAATGACTAAGAAAGACAACGTAGTATAGTCTTTAGCACCGAAAAAAAGAACACAAGAAAAAATTGCTTATTTTGAATAACTTTAAGATCATATTGCAGTCTTCACCTACCCACGTAGATCATGTTAATTTGAATAAACTAACTGTGCTGTCTACGACTGCCATCACCAGGCAACGGTGAGCTAAGACAACAAAAATTAAATACAAAGAAAGAAAACCATTTTGAAAAGTACTTAAAACATTGTTAGCACGCCCTCCCATAGAATTAGAAGGTTAATTGCTTTATCATCAATCAATTTTTAATTGAATATGATTGCACTTTGAAACAAACCCACATATTATATTCATCAATCAAGTAAAACTATACTCTCACATTTAATTATTGAATTTGGACCTGCAATGTGCTAACTACACAGTCGGCAGGTTGGCCATAGTGAGGCAGTGCTTCTTCAACAATCAATAACATCATTTCTCAACTACCCACGTACAATTCATCTCTTATTTATCTGCGAAGAATTCAACAGCTTATTCTTATCTCAAGGCGGAATTCAAAACAAGTCTGCATTTTAGTTCATAACCTGTATGTTGTCTAACTTTTATCTTAGTCTCTCACATTAATCAGTAGTTATGGTGTGCCAATCTTGTTGTAAAGAAGACAGAAAGAAGAAATTCAAGAGGGGGTTATGGACACCTGAAGAAGACCGTATATTGAAAGCCTATGTTCTCAAATATGGCCATGGGTTTTGGAGTCATGTTTCTAAATTAACTGGGTAGTTCTGAGCTTAATTGGGTTTAATTTTTCTATTTTTTCAAATCAGACCTCATTTTTTTATGGTGTGGAAACTTTATATTCTATAAATCAAACATTCTCATTAATAAACCAATAGCCACTTACTACTATTGTATTTCCACTTTGTGTATCTCCTTTACTGCAAAATTTGTAATCTAAAATTTTGTTGGGGTCTTGAAATTTACAGGTCTACAAAGATGTGGTAAGAGTTGCAGACTTCGGTGGGTCAACTACTTGAGGCCCGGCCTAAAACGAGGAGGTTTTTCCCATGAAGAACAAATTATTATCATCAATGCACATGAAATTATGGGCAACAAGTAATTGCCCCTGAAACTAATTAGACAGACTTACATGTCATTTTTTTGGTTAAGAAACTAATTCTTTCACAATATTACAGGTGATCTCTGATTGCTTCGATGCTTCCTGGGCGTACTGATAACGAGGTAAAGAATTTCTGGAATACCCATTTGAAGAAGAAGCTCAACATATTGGGAACAGATGGCAGTACCCACAAAACTCTTGGAAACTGCACTAAAAAGGAGATTTTAGTGTGTAGCAGCACAGACACTATAACATATGCAAATGTATTGTCCAGGTATATTTTTGTTTCAAAAGACAAGCTTAGCTTGCAGAGCTCAACATATGGAATTCCTGTGGAGTTTACAATGCCATTAGCTGCTGAATGTTCAACGATGCATTCAGAAGCTGGGCTTCAAGATGTTAAGCCTAATTCTGAATCAAAATCCTTGCTGGAAGATAGCTCTTTTCTGGGTAGTTTTTTCAATGAATGGTTGTATTCAGACCAGAACGAAAAGCCCACCATTAATATGGCTTCCAATGAATTTAATGTGTGGCCACACTTGAGGTCCCACTCAGAAAGTTCTACCTGCATAAGTTACCAGTCAAACGAGTACCCACTTCCAGAAGAAATGAAGCAGATTTCTGTAAGTTCAGAACTAGTCAGCGTAGGACATCAAATGCTAAACTTGTCTAACGATGTGTCAGACAATAATATCTCGTGGGGTTCTTTTGGCGAGAGCTCTGAGCAGTCTCTGCCATGTGAAGAATCCATTCTGTGCAACGACTTGTCAATAACAAGTCCAAGTAGTGTGAGCATTGCTGAATATTGGGATAACATGAGCTACAAAGAGGTTGATTTGGGATTTCATGGGGAATATAGTTTGATAGAAAATTTGGATTTCAGGTAAATGGCTCAACCTGCAAATTTGTTACATGTACAAAATTGACAACTGTAAAGCTGCCGTAGAGCAGAGAATTCCCAACACTGGACTAAATAACGGCTGATTGGTTTTATATCTGATTAACAATATTTTAATCCCACAACAATGACATCACTGAATTTTAAACCAAAGATGCTTTTCAGTTTTAAAATCAATGTTTCTTTATTTTAATTTTCCTAGCTTTTTTTTGTTTTATCAAGAAAATCCAGGGCTATAGGGAGAGGGCCCAGTAATCGCGTGCACCCTAACTTCGCTTCTAATTATCCTCGTCGAAATTTCAAATCACTTCAATTTTACAGCAGCTTACTTGGCAAGTTCTCTGCTTATAACTAAGGTTTCAAGGCCACATCATCAAATATGATGCCACATCAGCATGCATTTTTGTCAAGGTGTCCCAAAAGGCCCCAAAAATAGTGAGACCAATTCTCGTGCATTACATCATGAGTAGTTGAGCGCTGATGTGGTATCACATGATTGGTTGCTTTTTAGATCAAAAGCATACTTTGTGTTTAATTATGGGTAGTCAAATCACAACTATTGGACATTATATAAACGACTATTGGGTATTATATTCACAATTGGGTGCACGACTATTGGACCTACGACTATTGGGCCCTCTCCCCTATATCTGAAAAGGAAATAAGTAGTTTTTAAGGGGTAATTTAGGTCTATGTTTTTTTTTTTTTAAAAGTTAATACATATGATTTTATAATCTTATTATCAAAAATTGAAATATATATTTATTTAGAATTTTTTTTTATCTCATGTCTTTATGTGGTTATTTAATGTATTTTTTCTTTAAATTTAAGTAGCTGATGTATTAAATTTTGAATTATGAGAAAAAATAATTTGGAATCTTAGTGTTTCGAATTGAAAATAAGATTTGAAATAGAGTGAAAATAAGCACCCATTTATTGAAAAAAATGTTAGATGGTTTCATAAAAAAAATTCCCTCCTTTTAATTTGCCTCCAATTTCTCCCTTCAAATATTACCTACAAAATTTATTATTAATACTTTCATTCATACATGTAAATAAAACAGACAAGAAAAAATGAAAGATTACAACTAGATACAAATTTTCATGAAGACATTAAATATTTCAATTAAATTATGATTACATTTCTTGTTTGAAATATTGATCCATATTTTATATTCACTGTATTTATTTACATTCACATTCAATTTTATGGGACAGAGATGAAATGTTGCTCATTAGTGCAGCTTTCCTTATTTTTTGAAGACAATTTCAGAGGTTTTTCAAATTCTTTGTTAATAGACAATTCAGTTATAAATAAATATAGGAATATATAGATGAATATGTTTAGAATTTAATAGAGAAAAAAATTATAATTTAAAAAATATACATTTCAAAAAATAAAATTTAAACTGACTGTTTAAAGAGTTGAACAGTGGTTTGCTAGATAAAATAAGTTAAGCAGCATAGGAACTTGTTGTTAGAAATTGAATATAATTATTTTTAATTTTTAAAATATTTTTAACAAGATTATCTTGAATTTTTTTTCATGAATTTAATAATTTATTGTGAATTATAAGAATAGATTTAAGATTTTTACATTTATCACTCATATATATGATAAAGAAAAAGATAGAAATATATATTTTTAATATTTAATATGCATGATTAAAATTTGAATAAAAAATATTTTAATACAAAAAAATTACATAAATTAAATTTTTTTGACAATTTATTTTTCTATTAAAATGTCAACTAAAAGACATTTAAATGACTAAACTGTGACCTAATTAATGATGACCATCGATTTCCAGACCTAATTAATGAAACAATTAAATATAAATTAAGTTGGATTGGCATGGATTAGATATTTAGTTTAATATAATCCATAATGTTCTTTCTCTCAAGTTTTTGTTTTCTTTTTAAATGGCGAGAAAATATTGTCGAAGAATGTATAATGGCCATCAAAGTCCTTTTGTATGGGATTTAAGGCTAACACGTCTGTGACCACCTTTTCCACTGGATTGGATCTACCAAAATTGGACACCAGCTTTTGCACATAATTGATAATGTTCATTCTCTATGTATTTTTCAAATTATCATTCAGCAATTTAAATTATGTAAGCATTTTGATTCTCATACTGCAAAAGAATAGTATTTGGGCGATGAGAATTTCTTATACTAGATAATTAAATTTAAATATTCAATCTTTCAAATTAGAATAATGTTTGATACAGCCAAGTTAATTATCAAAGTAAAATATAAAAGAAACCCTTATAGTGATAAAAGATCAAAAATTGTGATAAAAAATTAATCATAGTCGTGTATTAGTAGTACTCTCTTTTTTATTTAAAATGAAGAATGTTATTTTGTAAATTCTATGGTAAACTAATCATATTGAAATCCAAAACAAATTTGGAACTTCTCAAGTTATGTAGCAATCCAAAACCTTACTATTTAAAAGACTACGACAATGGGCTTAATAAGAATATTTATTGTTATAAAAATGTGAAGTGAGGGTTTTGTCCAAAACCCTAGTTTGAGCCAAACGAGTTCACACAAGGTATTTTTGTTTGGGTTTGGTTTAAGTTTGGCGAGGGATTGGTCCAGACTAAACTTGGAAATCCAAGCCAAACATTGGTTAAATCCAAAGAGAAGTAATCATTTTTTTTAAATTAATTGTTTTAATTAAAAAATTTAATTTGTTTTAAAAATAACTTCAATTTATTGACAGTACATTAATATTTTGTTATTTTTCAATTTTTATTCACATAAAATTTAATTTTTGTAAGGTTGTAAGTTTTATGTGTGTCCAAACATCATATTGAAAGGAAGCAAGGTATGTGGAAACACTTCCTACATCAATCTAAAGAGGAGAGAATTTGTAAATTTTTTAACTTTAACCACCTTAAATAGCTACTGTGAAGAAGACACACATATCAAGAAATGAAATAAAAATCACCACAGATAGATAAATGCAATAGACAACATACAATGTACGTGGGGAAAACCCTTTTAGGAGAAAAACCTCACACTCCAAAAGTTTGTTCAATGTATTATAGTAAAAAATCTAGTTGCATCCACTTGCAAAGCAAGTTTCTTCCAAGAGTACACAAATGTTGAATTCTGAAGTAATTCTAACACCTATATTTCTAATGCCTCATTGTATACAACATGCAAAGCACATGCACAACTTACATATGTCATAGAAACTTTCCATTTTCCACTCTATCACTGACTTGAGTTAACATCAAAAAATGGGGCCCACATGCCAACCATGCCAGTTGTCATGCAAGTCTAACACCTCTCTGATTCAACTCTCACATAGTGACATCATCAGTTGCACATAATTAATTAAATAGGAAAATAAATAAATATTAAATAAATAATTAATGATGAATTATTAAAGGTTGAAACAACTTATTCCTAAAATTCTACCAAGTTTGTCAAACACCTTTGAAGATCCAATGGAAACAATAGGATTTTAATTGATAGGGACCACCCATAGACTTCAAACACCATTTGAATTTTTGTGTGCTCACAGGGTTTTCCAATACATCTACAAAAATTGCTAAAGTGTTAAATTTATCCAACTTAACCTTCACATCCTCTACCATGTCACAAACAAAATGGAACTAGACATCAATGTACCTTTTCCTTGCATAGAAGGTTAGATTCTTCAATAAACATATAGCACTCTAACTATTACAACATATAGTAATCAACCCTACATCAAACCCGATATCTTAGCACAAACACTTAAGCCAAATGGATTCCTTACAAGCATGATTAGTTGTTATATACTCTACTTCTATAGTTGACAAAGGGACTATAGCTTTCCACTTACTCGTCTAGCTAATTGCACCACCAAGCATCATGAATAGATATCCACTAGTGGATCTTATATTTTCAATGTCAACTACCCTTGATCTAAGTCTACATATCCACAAATACTAACTAAATATCGAGGTCATGTAGAATAACCATGAAAATAAAGGGAATACTCAAAATTACCCCACAAATATTTGAACGCCCTCTTAAATGCATCTCAATATACATGTCCAAGATTATCCATAAACTGACTCAAAACTCCCATTACTTGGGCAACATCCGATCTTGTACAAACCATGACATAAATAAAACTAGCATCAACACTTGCATAAGATACTTTGGTCATGTCATCCATCTTAGTAGGATATTTTAAGCAACCCTCCACTAATATCTCCATTCGCTATATAACAAGAACAACTAATGCAATCAGGAATCATAGGTCTTATGAGGCTGCCAATTCCAATAGCAAATAGTTTAATAATTCAATTTATAATACTTGTAAAAATAGTGATTATTTAATCCAATTTACAAACTTGAATTTCACAGGAAAATTCCATACTGTTCAATTCATAAATTCTCCTTTTGAGTAGCAATTTATATATCAATTGTGTGCTACAACCAACACCATTTTTGGAACTATTTAATCCCTTCCTTGTTATCCTCTATTCACATGTTTAGACATATGATAATTGATTGCGAACCTCCCACACAAAAACTCACCTATCTGGCTAGCCAACCACACAACAATGATTTCCACTTTTATAAGTGCCCAAGAGAATGGAATTTGAATAGCTATCCAAATTAGAAATTGAATCAACACTTCCAAATAGGTTGTGTAGGAATGTGATCAGTCACATTATTAAATTGTAGCAGCCACAATAAATCCACACCCCCTCACTAACTTGACTCCCTTTGCAAGAGATACCATACACCAAACTAAAGGAATATCAAGGATTTTATTTTTTAGAAAAATCCAAAATGTGAACAACCACTCATTATTTGGGTCCACACCAAGACCATGTTCCACACCAGCCACAATACATATGCCATTGTCCAATAATGGATTTTAATGTTTCAAGAAAATTTATAATTTTGTAGTCAACTGCTTGGAATTGCTCTCGCCTGTCTTTCTTCGATAGTTATGACCATTGATTCTAGGAATGCACAAATAAAGCAAGCCTTTGAAAAAAGGAATAAAATGAGCTTTAAATGAACTTTAGATAGGAGCCCCAACTCAAAATCACCAAATAATCAAATGAAGCATAATAACAATTTCGTCAAATGCTTTGCCTACACACTCTACCAAAACACAACAAAGAAAAAAAAAACAAATTAAATTAAAAAAATTTCTTGGCCAATGCAGGATTGCCTGTAGACTTGAATGCTCCTATATCAAACACATCACTCGTAATAATTTTGTGAGCTTGGCTCACAAATTAGAGCTGATAAGTAGTAGAACTAATCTTCCAAGTTGCAACAACTTGTAGCACACTCTGATGCTATGTTAGGTACCTTGCATAAATTCTTTTTTTTCCTTTTCCAACATTTGGCTAGAACATTCGCCATACCCCTCTGAAAAATCTACCTTTCACTGACATATCCCTTTCTGGAACTTCTTCCACCATGAACTAACTTATTTTTCCAATTATCTCTTCCTCTCACTCTTCCTCTCGTGGGATTCAGGCCACCACAAACCATCCACCTCCACCAAATTCCATGTTCACCCCCTTTTTTGTGGGAATTAACCCACCATAATCCATCCTCCTCCACCAAAAACATTTGTCCTCTTCAACCTCTCTTCTTACCATACCAATGTAATGGCTTCTTCCATGCTTTGCTTATCCATATTTTCAAATTTAAATTGATGCCATCCAACAAAGATTTCATAATTACAAAAATCAAACTTTACCTCTATTGATACAATATTGCCTCTTTCACTTTCAGCTGCAACATCTCCATCTTCACCATTCATCACCACCATCTTCTTTGTGTCCTCCAAAGGACTCACCACTACTGCAACTCGCTTGGCCTCTTCAAGGGATATACTTTCACCTTGCTTCTCAACATCTGCTGCAAATTTTATTGGAGGAATATCCATACCCACAAAGCCTCTTTGGTTGATGTGTCCTCAACTTAGAGCATTATTTCCTCACAACTTCTATATTTTTTTAACACATAGTGTCACACTGTGTCCCATTTTTTTTTGGAACCTTTAAACATATGTTGGTTTTCATTGAAATGTTGGTGAGTTCCATTTATACTACAACCAATCTATGTACTAACCAAACCTTTGTCAGATCAATACATTTTACCTTTTCAAGCTTCTTTCTCACATTCACCTTTCCAAGTGACTTTGTCCAAATACTTGGTGACTTCATAACCTTAAGCACTCTAAAGTTGTTTGGTTTCTTTTCCTCATCTCAATCAAAACTCCAAATTGATCTCATCAATTTTGGATGGTGGAACCATGTCCACTTCGTTGATTACTTCTTTTTGACCATTCCGATCTTTTCCCTTATTCCTAAGGTATTGTCTCCTTTCTTACAAGTTCCTAGCCTTGCACAGAAATTAGATTCAAGTCAAGAGTTCTCCAATCTCTTGAATACCTCCTTCGTTGACTTTCTACTTCGATTGAAGTTTCCAATTTATGCCAATAATGCATATTCACATATTTGTAGTATTCTTACTAAATCCAAGAATTTTTGACTCCTTGCAACTATAGATTGCTATCAATAAGGGATATTATTTTAATCTTCTTTATTCCCCAGAGTCATTCTAACTTTTTAGTAGGGTGAAGGTACATATTGGTTATTCTTTGTAACCTTCCTACATAACCCGATTGCATAATCTTCTATGATCCAAGGGGAATATCATAATGAGTTGTTGGTTTAGGAGTTTTCAACCCCTGAGATGACTCTTATCTAGTCCCCAAACTTTAAAAAAAATTCAAGAATATTTCCTTCCTTTTGTTCTTTTCTCTTGCCATCTTGGCACAAGGAATTTTTTTACTATTATCTTCCAATAAGGTTTATGAAGCTCTCAAGTAATGAGCTCATAGGCTCCAGAGTTGAACCTGGTAGCTCTGATACCACATGTAACTGTTGTTCATCAAATCTTGCACCTCTTTGATAGCCTTATGGGAAATTCAGCGAGTGGGGGACCGATTTGCACCTCACTGAATACCTCCAAGATTTTAATAGAAAGTAGGCTCTTCTCTAAGTTTTGGAGAAAAAGGGTAGAAGGAAATGTAAATATAAAACATAAAAATGGTGATGTGCCAAAGATTTTACAACATTTCAAGCCTGATTCTCTTCTATGAATGATATATTATACACAGAATGCCACAACCCTTCATTTTTGGGAAGAGAATGACCAGTAAAGGCTAAATATAAGCACAGTGCATTCTTTCAAATCTCCCTACAGATAGTGTTCATTAAGGTCCAATCAAGCATAAAGATTCTCAAGTTTAACAGAAAAACATTCAAAAATTGCATAGACCCTTCCTCTTGTTATAGCATAATATGAAGAGACAATAACCCTTAAAGAAGCTGAAAAAGTTCAACAGACATAATCTAGTTTCAACAATTTATTCCTATATCACATAAGCCTACAACATGGAAATCAACTACTCAAACTATTTGAATTAAGCTTATCATAGTGTTTCATTCTGAATGAAATCATAAAGAAGGAACTTGAAAAAGGCCATAACATGCACTGTTTCAAAGATTTCTTCCAAACAGTTCATGCTTAAATATCAAATGAAATTTAAAACAAAGGTCAGATGCCAATCCGATAATAGTTTGAGTAAAAGAAATATAACACGCCAGAGAGAAATAGTGTTCTGCAAGCTTTTAGCTTCTGAAAATATCTCTATATCTAAAGAAAAGCTAAAAGAACTTCTTTGTCTTGAAAAAAGAAACTATAACCCCTTTCTTTGGTCATCGCCTCTCATTTAGAGTTGAGAAGAGAGAGAACCGCCACTACATTCCAGAAGTAAATACTCCCAGATGTTAGCATCCGATAGCTCATGATCTAATTGTAGATCTCTTGTTAGGTCACGACAATCTTTGCTCATTAGTTCCCAACTGTTGCATTAATTCCCTTTAGATATTTAGCAAAGATTATTATTTGAAAACAATTAGATCTTAGAAAACAACATGGAAAAAAATTGGTTGACCAATCACGTAGCTCGACGATGTCGACTCGAAGTTTCCACCCTGAAAAACAAGGAAGACCCAACATGCTTTGAAAAACTCCAAAAGAGAGCGCTTCTAAAAGCGCAAACTTCCTGCGTCGAAGAGATGACATGCTGACCAGGCAGGGATTCTCAGGTTTAAGAAAATTTCCACTGAGAAAATCTCCACTGAGCTAACACATGTCCTGACTTTCTTCCAAAAGGAAGACGATAATCAAAATCTGTACAATCACCATGTGGCACATTGTGCGCCTTTCAGAACCACTTTTGCTTTGAGCGCGGATTCATCCCGAAGCCAAAAACATGTATAAAATATGAAAATAAAAAAAACAATTAAGGAAAAATTGCTTCATAGTTTTGTTGACTCACAGGGGACCTTCACTTGTGGAGGCACAAACCTAAGGCTCTGGAAATTCCAGGAGTTTGAGGAAGGAGAAATGCTACACCTCCCACTCCAAATCAGTCGGTCGGAAAAGAGCATGGATGAGCTTGTATGCTTGGTCTAGCTCAAAGTCTTCCTTAAAGGAAACAACTCCCCATCTTGTTGAAACCACCCCAAGGTGATAATAGAGATGAGAAAGAGGAAAGATCTCACACTCAATTTCATCAACAATGGGCATCGCACTTGAACCCAAGAGTTCCGTAGAAGTATAGAACTTATGTCTGATTGCATTTGTGACCTTCTCAACTGATAGCACATCTCCATCTGGTGAGAAAAGGGGAGGCAAGCTATAGCTAATCATAACACTAAAGTCTTTCCAGATTTCATTGACCCTTTTGTTCAACACTATCTAACATTCCTTACATTTTGTTGTGATCTTGTGGCAGTTAACAATCTCATTTGCTTTGTTGGAGGGAGTCCTTCGATCTAGAATCCCTGCACCTTTTAGAGCCTCATCAGTGGCTACTCACAATCTAGAAAATAGATTTTGTAATTTTTCCACTTGAGGAGCATATATCTGTAGAATCTAGTTAGCCATTGGGCCAACCTTTCTGTTTAATTCCCAAACATCCCTTAAAAACTATAGGGTTGGCCTGAGAATGGCAACCACAACTATGATCCTTTCCCAGTGTGTAGATATTAAATTCTTTAATATCAAGAGGGTCCTAGACCCTTGTGCAATAGTTAACTCCTAATGAAACTGAGCCTCTCTTGCTCTTGCATTCTCCTCCATTTAATTCTTCTCTTGTAGGTCATTCGCCAGTTTGGAGCTTAATCTTCAAATCTCTTGATCGCGAGCCTACAGAGTGGACATGACCTCTTGTCTTGACTTTTTTGCTTCCTCCTGGGCCTTCTATAGATCATTGGAAGCTTGAGATCGGATGCCATCTATCTCACTCTTTATTTTTTCCTGAGTACATTGGTACTCTATGTTTGCCTGGCACTCAGTAGCAAGCTCAACTCTCAACTGAACTTGTTCACCTTGGGCCTCTTCGAGCAACTTGGTTGCTTCTCCTTTTTGAGTTTGTATATGTCTTATGTGGGCCATCTCAACATCTCTAGCCTTGATTTCTGTCTACAACCTTCTCACTGTTTCCTATACATTTTTCAACTTTGCCTCATGCTTCTTTAATTTCCTGTCTAGCCTTTCATAATTTGCATAAACCACCTTTTGGGTGGCCTTAGCTAGGACCACTTTGTCGCACAAGCGAGTTTCATTTAAATCCAAACCCATGGCTTTGATGTCATAATCCTCCATTTGCATTTTTCCCTCGAGCTTGGACACAAGCAACTTCATGGTAGTGATCAGCAGAGAATTACGCTCTTCATTGAAGCAAGCTTCAATCTTCTTGGTAGCTGGCAACGTGACGTTCTTTAACAACCATTTTTACTTTTTGACATGTTGGGCCTACTTGGTTGCATCAAAATTCTCTTGGAGACTCTGAGGGGTATCAATGCTTTGTGAGGCAATGGAATTACTTGGAGGGAGACCAAAAAGGGTAACAGAAGGAGAGACCTCAGATGTATGAGCATGCGGGGAGGAAAATGGTGGGATACCAAATTGAGATTGGGAAAGGGACAAACCAGTCGAAGTGGAAAAATACATAGGTGGAAGGAGAGATGTTTTCCTAGGAACGGATGGACCGGGATTAATGGGCAACATGGATGTTTCAGCTCTTTCAATGGGGGCCCTTGATAGGGGGATTAAAGAATCAATAGTGGCCAAAGTGGATGCTGCTCGCTCGACACGTGGGGTTGCTTCACAAGGTTCATTAAAAATGGTAGGGGGTGTATTAAGGACCAAAATATTGGGGTTCATGGATGGAGGACTCTTCTCCACAGATGGGGGTAGATGAGTAACCATAGATGTAGAGGCAGGAAGGAGAGAGGGAGTAAAATTTACCTGGGCCGCGGGGATAAAAACACTTTGCAGAATAGACTCCACTTCTTCTCCTTGGGTTGATGCACCAGGTCTACCTAGATCTTGGAATCATCTCTTCTTCCTATGATCAAAACTAGTACATTCCAATCCTTTGGTAGTTGACCCTACGAATGTTTAGTGTTTGGTAGCTTCAGGAGATATTTTCTCCTTAATTCAAGGCTGGTCAGCCTTCTTATTGCAAATTATATTTTATATTATTTTCATCTAAGGGAGCCGACCTAGATGAAAAGTCACCTTGCTTTGTATATATACAAGGTGAAGTTCATCCATTCAAGACATCAAGTCATTCTTATTTTCACATTCTTTCAAGAAGGAGCAGCAGACCATCTTGTAGCAGCAGATCGACTTCAAGAAGAAACATATTTTTTGCATCAAAGGATAGGTGCTATTAATTCATTGTATCAATTCGCCCTTGAGAAGGTCTGGTTGTAAAGCAGTATTCTGCACTTTTATATGATATATATGAGAGATTATTTGTTGGGTTTTTCTCCCTCGAGTAGGAGGGTTTTCCCAGGGTAAACTGTTGTGTTCTTTGTCTCATGTGTTGCATTTTCTGATTGCTTACATTTCTGATCCTAAAACTAACATGGTATCAAAGCGGGTCTAAGAAAAGATCTAATCAGAATTGTTAGGCGATCTGAAGGAGTTTTAGTCTGGGCAAAGCTATGGATTGAGTTTGAAAAGAGAATTTAATTTCTACAGAGCAGATCTAGTCGCTATTAGGAGTCATTGGTCTTCAAATTGGCTGCACATTGATTGGATAATATTCAAACACTCGGCCCTTATGAAATCGCATGAATTAAGAGACTATATCAGAGGCAGTGAAGGATAGGGATAGAAGAATATCTCATGAACAACAGATTATTTATAAAAGTCATTCTCTATGAATCAGACAATCTCTGGCTGGCGCTAAGAAATCGCATATCAAGTGTGGCAAAGTGTGCGTAAGGATGGGGCAGTTCGAAGATGGTTATCCAACAAAGTCACACGCCCCTGCATTGTCCACTAATGAGGCAACGCCATTCTCCATGATCCCTGGTTCAACAAGGAGTCTGCATTTCATTGACATAAAGGGACGAGCTTGGACTTCGTGGTCCTCTTCCACCGCATATTATTTCATTTGAACAACATTGCGATCGCTTCAACTACAGCGGAACTGAATTATCAATAGCTGCGAATGAAATAAGTGTGACGGGGATTCTAAGGGAAGGAACTTCTTTCGCTTGGTGAATGATGTGTCAACACCTACCCGTGATTCTCTAGGAAGGTCGGAGCCTTAACTCTTGGGTCATCATGGCATTGAGGTCCTGAAATTCGCAGGTTCGAGTGAAGGGACCTATGTTGCCTGAAAATTAAATGGGACTCCCATGTAGTGGGCACTTGCAGCATTCTGTGTGTGAACATTATATCCAATCGTGATCAATTATTGCAGAATCTTGCAGCAGATCTGAATCTTTAAGTGCAAAGATCAGGAAAGAACGATTAATGGATTGTGAGGAAGATTAGACAATAAAGAGATAAGTATTTCATACTCTTGAATAATGTTTTTTTTGGTTATTAATTCATGCAATAACATTGGAATAGTGAATCGTGTATGCTTCTAGCATTGGTATTTCTCTTTGGGATAGTTTAGTTCTATGAACTATTATTAAACTCTCTAAAATGCTTTTAGGACGGACCGAGGAGCATAAGGATGATGAGAGATTGCATTCAAGGGAGGAAGAGCTTGATGCATCCTACGAGGAAGTCACGCAGGTTGAAGAATGGAGACATAGCTTGCTGCCATGGGACTGAGTTGGTGGCACATAATTGGAGACATCTCTCGAAGAGGAAGAACCTATTCAGGTTGTCATTGCGATCAATTTCTTCGAAGAGGAGGAATTAACTTTCAGAGGGAGTCTGACAAACCAACAAAGGCAACCTTGGACGAGGAGGTCAGGAGGTTGATGCAAGAACTTGGAGCTTCAGAGGGAGTCACATCATCATGAAGATCTGTTGCAATGTATATTTCTCTGTGACGGAGAAGTATGAGGTGAAAGCCCTTGTAGTGTATATTTCTCTATGACGGAGAAGTATGAGGTGAAAGCCCTTGTAGTGTATATTTCTTTGTGACGGAGAAGTATGAGGTGAAAGCCCTTGTAGTGTATATTTCTCTATGATGGAGAAGTATGAGGTGAAAGCCCTTGTAGTGTATATTTCTTTGTGATGGAGAAATATGAGGTGAAAGCCCTTGTAGTGTATATTTCTCTGAGACGGAGAAATATGAGGTGTGAGCCCTTGTTCATCTCTGAGACTAAGATGAGATGTCATGTTGAGAGACTCCATGACGACATCACGTTGAGAGACTCCGTGATGAACCCTTTGTACTTGTGTTTTTCCACACATGGGAGTAGCCATGGTGGACGTCATGTTGAGAGACTACATGATGACATCACGTTGAGAGACTCCGTGATGGGCACTTGTACATGTGTTTCTTTCCACACATGGGAGTAGCCATGGTGGACATCATGTTGAGAGACTCCATGATGACATTACGTTGAGAGACTTCGTGATGAACCTTTGAGCTTTCCACAAATGGGTGTAGCCATTGTGGGCGTCATGTTGAGAGACTCCATGAGTAGATATTTGGAAAATATCTCCCTAGCTAAGAGGGAGTGTTAGTGTTTGGTAGCTTCAGGAGATATTTTCTCCTTAATTCAAGGCTGGTCAGCCTTCTTATTGCAAATTATATTTTATATTATTTTCATCTAAGGGAGCCGACCTAGATGAAAAGTCACCTTGCTTTGTATATATACAAGGTGAAGTTCATCCATTCAAGACATCAAGTCATTCTTATTTTCACATTCTTTCAAGAAGGAGCAGCAGACCATCTTGTAGCAGCAGATCGACTTCAAGAAGAAACATATTTTTTGCATCAAAGGATAGGTGCTATTAATTCATTGTATCAATTCGCCCTTGAGAAGGGTCTGATTGTAAAGCAGTATTCTGCACTTTTATATGATATATATGAGATATTATTTGTTGGGTTTTTCTCCCTCGAGTAGGAGGGTTTTCCCAGGGTAAACTATTGTGTTCTTTGTGTCATGTGTTGCATTTTCTGATTGCTTACATTTCTGATCCTAAAACTAACACAAACTTGGCCTTCAATAACCATAGTGGACCTTCTTGGGGATCATCGAGCTCTTTTCCCTTTACTTCGACCACTAGCAGAGGATGTGACTTGTGATTCCTTTTGCTTCGACCCTTTTCTTTTGTCTAATTCTTGGGGTCGGGAAGCATGGCATGGAAGCTGCTCCTTTTTAAACTCATGACTTGTCTCTGGATTGCTATTGTCAGTATCAACCTCTTCATCGTAAGTCTCTTCAAACCTTTCATCATGTGGCTGAAAAATATCTGAATAGGGCATTAAGGCATCTTGTCTCTTGTCGAAACCTCCAAAACTCTTCCTTCTTCCTTTCTGACCATCCCAAGCACTTCAATTGTGTGTTGAGGGATTTACCCATGGGAGGTTCCTCTGATGCTCCACCTGCACTACATAGAAATTTAGACATATTGGTTGTTTAAATGGTATGCGGGCCAAGTCAATGTATACTTCTGGCCTTTCCTGAGTTAGATTCTTCCTCGACTCGAAATATTCCTAATTCTCATGTTTCAAAGTTTGGAGGTGCTTAGCTGGATTGTAGTCCCACGTGTCACAAATTAGAACCAAGCCTAAGGCCGTTAGTTTATTTGTAAGCTCGCCCTCCACCTTCTACCTTCCCACTGTTACCTCATTATTGGAAATGTTGAGGGGGATTGGGTATAACCTTTTCTTATTCCTTCCAGTGCCATAGGTATTGTTGGCAAGGGTTACCTGTCGACATGCCTCCAAAGTGAAAATTCTATCTGTTACATATTTTGGGAGTGTGAAAGGCTCCTCGGTAAAGCCATGGAATCAAAGAAAAGTAAAATCTTCACCTAGGAAATAATCCACTGGGGTTAGTGGAGTTTTTATTCATTGCAAGACCTCAGGAGTGAAATGGTCCATAGGGAATGGAAGAAAATCTTGAAGTATCGGCCTCATGAAATAATCCACAAACCAATAGTAATAGCATGTTCTTGACAGTACATAAGTGCACATAGAAACTGGCTGATAGAAGCAATTTACATCGATCCTAAACACTGGAAAACTTCTCTCCAACAACTCAGAATCTTGATGCAAAATTAAGTGAACGAAGAAAGAAGAATACCTGAATTTATACTCAGTATCATAGGTCTTCAACTACTCTAGCATCCCTTCGCCTACTGCATCAACAAAGTCATAATACTTCTGACTTTTCTCCCTTTTAAGCATGAAAGCTAGGCCCATCTAGAAGGGATGAACATCCCCATGATCATCAAGGCTGTAAATCTAGGCCAACATTGAGAAGATAGACTGTGTGTCTTTCTTGAACTTTTTGCGTGCAAGAGGAAAAGAAAAGTGATTTCTCTCTGATCTTTCCTTCATTTCTTCCTCATAAAATTTTCCTTTCTTGGTTATGTCCTCCCATAAATTTTCCATCGTTTCCTCATCAAAGCATTCGGTGCCCCAATTTTGAGGGATACACAACATATCCCGTATGGCCACTGCAGAAATTGTAACTTTGATTTTGTTACCAGTAATAACTCATGTCTCCCTATTGAGTCTCCTGGTTCATGCATCAACCAACTCTAAACATGGGTGTACGGTAGGTAACATGAACTGTGGAAAACCACAATTCTAGAGCCAAGATGCGAAACCTTCAAATGACCCATGATCTATCATTCTTTGGAGTGCCCCAGGCTCCCTAAGGTTTTTAGGGTTAGTCACCAATTTTGGGTCGAAAATATTGTCGGAAAAGTCTTGCATCACCTCTCTTCTGATTTGATTATCCAGTTGCATTGATTTACAAAACCAAAATGAAAATTCTTCTGGCACTAGGGCATTGGCAAATCAATTCCTCCCAAGGATATCAACTTAACCTAGCCTTTTACACGAGGCTCCATCCTTTCTACTAGACATTGATGGCTCTATCATGGCTATGTCGAGAAGTTGCAGAGATTTTCTTCAACAAAACAACCACTTGCTTTTTTGCTACTTAGAAAAATATGCCTTTTGGGTGTAGTTAATTCCTTTGCACGTACATGCAGTTAAGGCTCTAACGTTACTGTTGGTCTATTAAATGCTTCCACTGAGGTGATACATGTGGATTTGGGATCCATATCCCTCGGGAATACCAAAAATGTTGCAAGAATAGAAATAGTACATTCTCCCCACTGCCTCTTTCACAAATAAGCTCATTGCATTGGGAGGTGTGCTTTTAGCTATGAGAAACGTGCTTTAGTAGTGCAAAGGTACCTTTGAAAAGATGTGCCCATTTAATTTGTTAGAACTTAGCAAATTAATCCATGTCTTTTAACATAAGCAAGCTAGCTGGTGTTGATGATGGCAAAGGACACATGTCGAGAATCGGCATACGGGAGAATTTACTCCCAACACCCAAATTTATTTCTGAGGACCTCTTGTCAAATTTTTTGTATGATTCATCTCCTATCCTCCAGCTGCTTTGGTATTTTCTTCATTGTCATCTGACCAAAAATGGACTTCCTGTTGGTTGGGTTTTTTGACACATCTTTTCTCTACATAGTTATGCCACCTTATTGCAATATTCATTCAAAAAAATATCTTTTTAAGTTTAGCAAGCTTTTCCTGCTATCTCCCATTCCACTACAATCTGTTGCTTTATTAGAATGTTGGTTGGCCTAGGCACTCCTATTTGACTTCTACCACAGAGGCCATAATACTGCTTTGTGGAAGAGGTCACCAGTGATAGAATTAAGCACCTAGTGAAGAGGTGTGACCACCTTGGCTTGGTTACGTTCAAGTGGGTAGTCGACCTGGACTACATTGATGATGAGAGCTAGTAGAGAAGCAACTACAATGTTCTTTCTTGCTTCATCACCTCTCTGCTCGACCTGAACATTGCCAAGCCCATGATAATTGAATTGTTCCACCAGATGTTTGACTCTGCATTGATGGAAGGGCTCGGTGAAATCGTGCAGGTAGCTATCCTTAGTGTCAGCATTTTGAGCGCCATGGATATCTGCAGGCATGTGGATTATGGGATAGACATACCCTAGTTTCCATTCCTTATTGACTTCCACACCATGGACCTTGAAGGGCATCATTCGTTGGCTTAGCCAGCGGCCACCTACTTGCTACAAGAGTACAATTTGGAGCATGTTATGTGGCTCAAATCGAGAAAGCACTATGATTTTCTGGTGTATAGCCATGGTGACTAGGCCTACAGTCTGTGTTGTCACAAGCCCACGTGTGTTGTGTGTTCACCCCCCTTTTGCATCTTGAAAAAGATGAAGAAGAAGAAACTAATGAAGAAGAAGAACCCGACGATGAGCCACTTCAACTACCTTGAGGGCTGGAGGCTTAGCCTTATTTTTTTTGCAAGTTTCCTCCTTGTTGCTTCTTTTTTCTCTGACTCTTTTTGGGTTTTCTCAAGAGAGCTTCATGTTTAAATCTAAGCCTCAGGCTTGTATTACATTGTAAATTTTTGATACATATAATATAATACAATACTTTCTACTTCCTCAGTGTTTTTCTCATGGCTTATTCTCAAAACTAAAACGTATTTACAAAAAAAATTACATATGGTACATAATTGTTAAATTTTTTAAAGAACTGTGTATTTAATGGAACAATTTTAGATAAATATTGTTCATCAGTATATCCAAAATGTTACCTTCCATATCTTCAATCTCATACATATTATTTTCTTTGCACGCGCTAATTCAGAAGGGTCACTTCCACAACGCTTCAAATTTTGTGTGTTGCCCTAGTTTCGCAGTGCACTCATCGTAATTTAGTACTAGGCTCTCTCCCTTGAAATCTAGGTTGGAGGTCTTTTTATCGAACCACCGCTTCATTGTTTGTTGGCGACTGATCATGGCTCCATAAGATTTTTCTCTGTCTTCCTTGAGTTTGAGGAGTTTCGCTAACCTTACTTCCATCCCACTGCTTTCGTCAACCTCCAAGGCTTTCAACAGTTGTAAGAAAGGGATTTCTATGGAAATAGGTAAAACTATCTCTTTTTCATAGACTAGTTCATAAGGAGAGGCCTTCAGGATCTTCTTGGGCGTAATCTGGTCTGCCCACAGAGTAGCTTGCAAGTGCTTGTTCCAATCCCTTTGTCGCTTTGACCCAATGCACTTGATTAACCTAATTAGGGTTTTTTGTTACTCCACTAACCCATTTCCTTGTGGGTAGTAGTTTGATGAAGTTAAGGTAAACCCCATGTTTGATAGTGAAGTATGACATCTTTGATCCTACAAAAGCTGAGCATTGTCAAATATGATGATTTTTGGTGAACCAAATCTAATTACCAACTCTTCAAAAATTGATGATCTTGCCTCTCAGAGCATTTTTTAGGGCAATGGCCTTTGTCCACCTTGTGAAGTGTCGATTAAGCCATAAGGATCCACTTATGGCCAACACTAATAGGGTTTATCATTAAGATGAAATCCAAACCCCATTGAGTGAAGGGTTCCTTAATTACAATTGGGCTCAAAGGGAGGGTATAATTCTTTCTTTTTCTAACAAGATATTGGCACTAAGTACACTTTTGCACCAGATGATGTGATTCATAAAAACATAGAGGGTGAATAATATCTCACTCACACTATCTTTAAGGTGGTAGTCTTGGCAGAGAAATGTCCACCCTCAGGACTGTTATGAAATTCATTAAGAACTCTTTCTTACCGTGGCTTATCCAAACATCAGAGCAGGACACCATCATAATTCCTCTTAAATAATATGCATTCAATTAATACATACCTAGTGCCTTGCATTTGGTAGTATCACCTCTTGTGAGGTAGAAGGTTGGTTGAGTACAACCCCTTTTGCATATAATGTGTATGATCCACCACCCAGGACTTGAACTGGTTTGTGTAGACTTGATCAGTCTCCTTTTCAGCTACAAAGCCTGATTCTTGTGCAAGGTATTCACACAGACCTCTTCCCCAAACCAGCTTGGTTGGTCTGATGTCCAATTCATACTCTGGGATCTTGGTGATCCAACTTTCCCTCTTCTCGGTTATCTCACCTTCAGTGATGTACTTCCGCACATTGGGATGTGCAATGAGAATAGTGATTCTATTAGCCGCCGACACCAAGTGTCAGGACTTATTTAGGCTTTTAACAATGGAAAAAAATTTCTTTCCAAAAAAATTATACCTGGCCTCATATCCTTTAAGAGTCCTTGGGTGAAATGTGATAGGATGCTCTCCATTATTTCCCTCATCCTTCTGAGTGGGTATTGAAGATATGCTATGTTGGCCACTATATACATAGACTGGAGAATCTTTGGAAAAGTTTGGGTTAGCCAACACCGGGGTGACAGAGATAGCTACCTTTATCTGCTCAAAAGCTGCTTTTCCCTCAGGGGTCCATTTAAACATCAGGTTCTTTTTTAGCATGAGCATGATAGGTCTCGTGATGCCTACAAAGTTTGAAATGAATTTGCTGACAAAGTTGATTTTCCCTAGAAAAGATTGCAACCCTTTCTGATTCACCGGTAGGGGTAACTCCATTACAGACCTCACCCTTTCAAGGTCTATTGCTATTCCATCCTTTGACACCAAAAAACCAAGTAGCTTGCCTTGGGGCACCCCAAAGACACATTTTTTGGGATTCAAAGAAATATGAAACTGTTGACATTTCTAGAAAACCTGCTCCAAATGATCGAAGTGATCATTTTTTGAATTTGAAAAGACCGTTAAGTCATCCAGATATATTAGAATAATCACATTAATTAATACTCTGAAATTAATATCCATTGCTCGTTGAAAAGTCGCACCAACATTTGAAATTCCAAAAGGAATTTTTGAGTATGCAAACATTCCCTACTTAGTGGTAAACGTTGTTTTATGTTGGTCAAATTCTTTTACATATAATTGGTTATAACCCGAGAAACCATCAAGCAATGAATACATCTTCGATCCAGTCACTGTTTGCAGGATTTGCTCCATGGATGGAAAAGGGTGATGGTCCTTTAGTGAGGCTTTATTCAAATATCTGAAATCAAAAAAGAGTCTAATATTGCCATTCTTTTTCTGAACTGGTACTAGATTAGACATCCAGGTGGAATGTTTAATCGGATATATGATCCTTGATTCAATCAATTTGGTGAGCTCTTGCACCATCAACACTTTGACCTTCAAATTGACTAGCCTTTATTTTTATTAGACGGGCTTTGATCCTTTCGCCAAGTCAATGGTATGCTGAATTATGCCCAGGTCATATTACCCTCTGAGATCATCATAGGTCCAAGCTATAACCCCGTCATATCTGGAACATAGATCTTTTAGTCTTTCCTTGTCCTTTCGTGGAATATCCCTTTCAACTTTTAGCTTTCTTCCACTTTTGACATCGAGCTCTTCATAATCCCTCATGTCTGTCGTGAACCTCTGTTTGCTATTTCTTGTATCCTCATAGTTAATTTTTTTTTTAAGGGAGATTAAACCTCGAGGAAGCTTATTTTCTTTTAACTGGATAACTTGCTCTTTGGGGGATTCTGCTCCTAGCTATGAATAGTCAGAAGCTCTTCCTGATTTCTATAGAAAGGTAGTGCTTTGAATATCATCTTCGAATACCTACTAGTTTTGATCATTTTCAGGGATTGTTGGTTGGAAAATGATCTGTACTACACTCTGCTTTGTTGTTGAATCACAAACTGGTTTGAATTATGAACTGATTGAAGCCATCCGATCGGCGACACTATTTTGAGACTGGGGAATGACTTGTATATTGAAAGCTTCAAAACTCTCAATTATATCCCATATTTGATGTCTATATGACTTCATTCTTATATTCCCAACCGCTTTCCCACAAACCTAGCTCACAACTAACTCTGAGTCTCTTAATGTTTGCATTCTCTTTACGCCCATTCGTTCTACAAGAATCAGACCATGAACCAAGGCTTCATATTTTGCATCATTATTCAAGCAAGAGAACTAAAAATGAAAAGCATTGAGGGTCTCTGATCCTGTCGGTGACACTAATCGGATGCCCAGTCCAGAACTGGCTTTGCATTTGGTGCCATCAAATTATAAGGTCCATAGATGGTTGTCACTTGGATCATCATATTCCTCCCGATCCCTTATCAATTTCAGAAAGACTTGATCATCATAAAAAATCACATAGGTTCATATCCCTATTGCATGATTGTTTTTGAATGGGTCAGAGTCAATGAATTGGTTGAGGAGCACCTCTTCTTCGGGAGTTTGATCACTCGTGTCTTCTTGTCTTCCAACATCTCTACACAATATCTCTCCATTTGCAAAAAGGAGGTATGTGTTGCTTCAAAGCATAGGACTGTATTGTCTGCTATGTGTTCTGGATGCAAAGATTCAGACATGATTTTCATCTTCACCACATGCTTGGTTCTCAATATCAGGTGGGACGAATTGAGCACCAAATACTCATCAAGCTTTGAGGTGAAATCTCTTGAGAGACACATCCTGAAGACCAGGGGAATGTCTATCACCACTACTTCTTGTGAGACCGTTTGGCTTGGACATGAGAAGAGGATTAAAGATAGATCTTTAATGTGACTAATGGTTAAAACCTTCTTCCCATCTAATTGCATGATTCCCTTCTCAAGGGGCTCATACTTAAGTTTTAGGGCATCAGCCACTTGCTTTGGCATGACCATTGTACTAGCTCTCGAATCAATCTTGTTATTATGCAAAATTTTATCTCCCACAATTAGTGTTAAAAGGAAGGGTGTGTGCTTCAGCTTGTTTACCTCTCTCTTTTGAATTATCCACGTCATTCACAAAAGTTGTGGCTTTCAGAGCTTGAGGTTTTGATGCGGGTTCTTATTTTTACTTTGATCGCATGGCGGAGTCACATCTGTCTACGATATTTGTTCTTCTTTCTTTAATGCTTCCTGAAGCAACATCTTTTATTCAAGAATGGATATGACAACCCACAAAGATGTTAGCAGGCATCTTCTTCATTTGTTCCACCACATTAAGTGTTCTGACTAGTTGGACCTTGGGCTTAAATGGTGGTATCTCTCTCATCTTTGGAGGAAAGTGATCCGTAATGAATGTGCTCAGCATCTTATCCGACATTTTATCCAAATCCTTCTCTGGCAACGAAAAAGTTCACAGCTACTGAGTAGGTTGGCTAGTGGCCTGTGGAGCCTATTTTTCTTGCAGCGATGGTTGTCGTGGCTGAGGACGTGACAGAGCTTGTTGTACGTATTCTCCTATGATCTTTCTTCGAGATCTTATGTTGTAGTTCAACTGTACTTGTGGGGCACTAGTCGTCGGATCTTCATTCGTGAATACAACATCTTCTTCTTCCATCCATGAAAATAGTGCTTGTTTGGGTACAATATCCAACTCTTGCTTTAAAGACATTCCTTGCATTTGTACTCTAAAATAGGCATTTTTAATTTTTAGGGGACTCATATTCTTCCGCATTCGGGAGCGCACCCTTGCTTCTTTATTTCGCTATATTTTGTTGCATATTTCCCCTCGGACAATTTCGGGGCATGTGACTATCACTTCATGGGAAGCACCATACAATCTCATCTTCTGCTAGGTTGTTCTGACCTGGGATTAACTCTTTACTCTAGCTATCCTTGATTGCTTGTAGCGGCATAGTGACTGGGACTATCTGGTTTTTAGATGCCATTTGTTGACTTCCTCCTCTTGAGGGTCCTTGGTATGTCTTATGTTGATAGGATGGCCTTCCTCCCTGATAGATCTAAGTGGTTTTCTTCAGAGGTTCCGCTTGTTGTCATTTGATGAGAACCAACTCATTAGTGAAAGACCACATGAGACTTTTC
>VDFB02099163.1:137996-216902 GCA_007258455.2 Sequoia sempervirens | reverse complement strand
TCTCATGCATAATGAAGCATGTTGCATCATCCACATGTTATCTTCTTGTTGGGAAGCATGTACTTCAATGTTCATTTGTGTTTTCACTAGGTTTGGCCGACCTAGTGTTTACACTTCATATGAAGAATTTACAATTTAATTAAGGAAGCATGTGGTTGATTCGAGACATTGTTGTATACACCTAAAATCAGTCAAGACAATTGATTAATTAAATACTAGTTATTTAATTAATGACCCATTTTATTTCATCTACCTATAAATAAATTCTCAATTTATTTATATAGTTCACACTTTTCTAAATTCTTCATCTTAAATCACATTTTTCTAAATTGAATAAAATAAACAAATGTCAATAGTTTGTTTTTATTTAATTAAATATCTTCTCACTAAGTTTGAATAATTCCAAATTCAAATTTAGTCACATGTCTACAGCACTTTTGCCACCTTGAATCAAATGTCACATGTATTTAAATATGTCCACTATTTAAATTGCATTATTCTCAACCAATTCCAAAAAAAACTTTGGACACTTGGCTCTTTCACACACTTTATTCCCTCATACACTCGAGCGGTATGTTGCCTTTGGTCAAGGGATCATCCTCCATGATTCTTCCATCTCCACCATTCATCTCTCATGTTGAAATCTTGACCGTTGATTGTTGTCACATCACAAGATGCTTTGGAAATCCTATAAATACAAGCCCATTAGAACTATAGCATTTATCATCCCATCTTTGAGAAAACTTACTGTGCAAAAATTACATTAGAGCATTGGAGCATTTAGAATATTTTAGCATTTAGCAAGTTGCATTATAGTATCATTTTAACTTAGTATCATGGCTTAGTTTAGTATTTTCATTTACATTATCATCTTAGATTTTATATAGCATTTTGTATCATATCCTTCAACCTCATATCCATTGTCATTATCACCATTATCATTTGTAGCATTCAATATCATGTGGGAACTTGGATTCTTGCATTTTAATAGCAACTCGTTTCTTAGGTTGTCATCCTAACCAATCATAGTATAATATACAAATATGAGAGCACTAATGATTTAAAGGATCCTTGAGAATAGAGAACAATGGAATGATTTTAGAGATTTGTTTTATTTTAATTTGGTTAAATTTTGTGATTCAAATCTTTAATGTAATACGTCTCATTGAGTTTGTTTGTTTTATTATTGATTTACTAACTCTCACAATTCACACAATACGCAATTCTTTTTGGTCTTGGTTAAGTATTTAATTGGTCCACTCTCATTCCTTTCCACCGCGGGAATGCTAAGTTGCTGACCTAGTTTGAATTTATGAAATGAAGCGTATGTGGCCAACCTTGGAGAAATTTTCTAAGGTTGAAAAGGGTATAAATGCAAGTTGAGATGTGAATTTTTTGATGATACACAAGTAACAAAGTAAGCCACGAGTAAAGAGAAGAGTTGTGCAAAAGTGAGTTGAGGCAACAGTACTTTATTGTGTTAGATTCCTTAGAGCAGTGAGCTGAAGGTTTCTGCAATCTTTTGATCAAGGTTGTGAATGTGTGTATATTGTTGTGGTGGATCTTTATGTTATCTTTTGTATCTGTAGGTAGTGAGCCTCCCTATTGGACAGTGAGTCCTTTCTACAGGTAGTGAGCCTTTGATACAGGCAGTGAGCCTCTTGTATTCTGTTTTTCTATCACTTTATATTATGAGTTAATCCTCAACGTGGTTTTTCCCTCATTGGGTTTTCACGTAAAATATGGTGTTCATTGTGTTTACTTTGCTTTCTATTATCTGCATTTCATGTTCATACTTAATAACAGAATAGTGTGGTTGTGAAATTGATAAGTTTTGAAGTATTGTGTTTGAATTTGGCGACAACTCATTCACCCCCCCCCCCTCTCAGTTGTCTTGTGCCTTTTAACATGTATGTATGTATGTATGTATGTATGTATGTATGTATGTATATATGTATGTGTGTGTGTACAGTGTAGAAAAATGTATCCATTTACATTTTCACACTTGTTTGGGCCCTCCCTATTAAAATTAGGTTTATTTATGCTCTATTTGGTCCTATTTTGCATCCACAAGCCTTATTTAATGCATTTTTCTGAGGATCATCCTGACATTTAATAAATGACAAAGCATAATTTAATGTTTGAGGTTATTTTTTCTAGATCTACTGATCTGGGACTCATATGCCCCTTTGGGCGTATGGATCCCACCTAGGTCTCGGGACCGGATTTTCAATGTTGCATTGAACTTAACACTTCCTGGAGATTATGACCCAATTTTAAGCTACAGGGACTCATATGCCCAACTGGCGTATGAGTCTCGCTTTAACTTGGACCTATTTTAAATCAAATTCTTGGTGGGATTTTACTATCCTAGATTTGATGCCAGCTTGTACTGTTGTAATTTCAAGAAATTAGGCATAAACAAGTATAAATACAAGGTTATTTCACATAATTTCTCCTAACATTCTACCTAGCAATTTCAAGTATTCAAGAATCATAGTGAATTTATGATTAAGAGCATTCAAGAGAAAATCATCAAGCATTTGGAGCTACATTCAAAATTCAAGCATCATGTCAAAGTCTTCATGCATCATGTGTGTTTGTGAGTTAACATTTGTGATGTAGGTTTTCATAATTCAAGCAAGCATTCAAAGACATTATCTCATATCAACAATCAAGAGTCAAGATCCACATCCATTGGAGCCATTTCACATAAGTTTGTAGCCTTCATTTCAATGGTTTGGTGAGTCACAACATTGCATTTGTTCATTCATCATTCCTTCATGTTATTTCATTTCATTTCAAGGTTTAATTACTAAAACGGGGTTTGACCTTGAGGCAAGCCCCTATTCCCTAACAAAACAACATTTTTCTCTCTTGATGTATGATTGTAGATCTAGGTGAGTTGGAGCTTGAAGATCCTTTGAAGATAAATTGCAAAAAGTTGTCAAAGTTGTCAAGAAGTTGTCATCTTCATGAAAACTCACCTACATAGCGAAATTCGGACTTTTAGACTTGAAGAATCAGACAAGATGAAAGCTAAAAAAAGATCTCTAGAGGCTACATAAATGCTAGTCAAACCCTAATACTGGGACTAAATTTCCCCTCTGGGTGCATGAGTCCTAACACTTGACCCTTTTGCTAGTTTTCTATAGATCTTGAACAGTCACCAAAAGATTCTAGTTTCTACCCAGATTCCTATAGCAGGACTTAATCACCCAGCTTGGCGTATGAGTCCTAGTTCACTTCAAAAAGAAAAATTTCAAAGTTACAGATCTTGCTTGGAATTCATTAGTTTACCAAGTTCCTTTCTATCTAATTTTTGTTTGTCAATTTGATTTAATGCTTTCAAGTTTCTAGGGTTTAGTGCATTAGAGTTTTCATTTCTCCTTTGAAGATTCATTTTAATGGTGAACCCTCATTTAGTCACACCCAAGGAAACCGCCCTAATCCTTCCCTCAATTAAGTCACTTGGTTGAGGGATCTTGGTTTCCTAATGAACTAAAGTGAGAAATAGGTCCCCTAGTTCCATCTCCCAAAAGGTGGCCACCTATTTCCTTTAGTTCAGTATGTATGTGTGTATGTATGTATGTATGTATTTATGTATGTATGTATTTATGTTTGAAATGATGTTGTCATGGATATAAAAAATAAAAAATAGAGTTAAATTAAAATTTTATGTAACCAAACAAATAGAATAACTACACCCATATCCATATTTCAATGATGAAAATAGTTGTAAAGACAACTAGATAATTAAATACATAATAAGTACATGTAAAAACAAATTTTCATGACTATATTCAACACCACAGAAGTATTTAAATGTAGCTCTAAATTTTTTTATTTTATTAGATTTGAAAGAGAGTTTGAATGCAGAAAAATGAAAATAGTAACTTACAACTTATTGCTCCAAAATAATTTAAATTATATCTTTAATTCCCATGTCCAACTACAACAATAATGAAACAAAAATGCAAGCCAAAACCCATGCCCAAATTTCATGCTCTTGTTAGAAAAAATCATGATAGAAAAATAATAAAAAAGAATGGCTTAAATCTTCACATTAAATCTCGTACCCCTTTAAAATAATTCCAAGACATTCTTGGCATCCAAACTCCCATGTCCAATTACAAATAAAATTTCTAAATGAAGAAGTAAAATATGACAACAAAACCTAACACCCAACTATCCCCAAAAATTGAAAGAAATTGCAAAAAAAAAAAAATGCAAAAGGATGAAGCCCCATTTCTCATACCCATCTCACTTAATTCCACCTCCAAAAAATGTGACACCCCTCTCCTATTCTAAGCTTTGCTAAAAGTAAAATCAAATTCATTGTAAAGGTTTTTTAAAACTCCACTCTCCCTTGCTAGCTATGGTTTACATATTTAAAATACAATAAATTAGTTAAAATTTTGAATCCACTGACAACCTCGACCAAAAGAAATTTGAAACATATTAAACACTTAAAATTTTATTTTTAGAAATATTATTATTTTTTAAATTTTAATTATGTTGTAAATATTTAATTATTTAACATAATTGTCTTCCCTGAAGATATTATGAGCTAAATCCATACACGACTTAGATCAAACATGGTTAAATATAATACTAAAATAAAATTTTGTAAATGAATTCAAAAGAAAAGATCAACTTACAATAACTTTCAAGAAAATCAATAATATGCATAGAATGCATTTATCTCACTATCAAACTTACAGTGCAAGTGTGTGGTTTCTCAAACTATCATGATTTGACCACCATAATGTTATTATCTACCTTCCTCTACCAAATGATACTCTCCCTCAATGTGTGAGAGGGAAAACACTATCTAATATCCACCTCATGTCAACAAATAGTAGTTGGTTTAAGTTGTTACTGAAAAATCATATTCAAAAAATAATTAAAATATCAATTATATATAATTAAAAAACCTCCATTAATTCATAACAAAAAAAATTCACAATTATCATGTTCATTTGAATTATCAATTCAAATTAAAATCATTCTATAGAGATAACAAATTACTAAATTGTCATAAAATTATACAAATATAATATTACCATTTTTAATTTATTTGTCTAAAACATTAATCACACACCTAAATTATGTTGCAAGTATGAAGGTGTTGTCATTGATGTCAACAAGCTTGTGTTGTCATTGGTGTCAACTGTGTAGTGGTTGAGAGAGATTGTTGTAGTATTGTGTTTTGGTTTTACTCTGCACTTTTTCTAGGTTGAAGATTTGCTTGTGTGGTTTAGATATGTTGGTTACAGGTGTTCACAGATGCTATATTCAAAATTTGTGGTTATGGATCATTGTATAGAATAAGTTATGTTCACTAGTGTGTGAACTGTGCATTACAGAGGTTTCTAGGAGAAATCTCTTTGCTCTACATTTCTCTACAGTTGGGTTTCAGGACTTGTGATTCTAAGTGAGAGTTGATGGTGGTGGTATCTTGCATGTGTCAAGAGGATTTGTGGTTTGGTGTTCTGGAAGATCGTCTTTCGAGTTACAGTGTGTGGCAATGTTGTCTGGATGTACTGGGTTTGTACATTCTTCAGGTGAAATTTATTGTGAAGGACTTTGTTAGTTTTTAGGATGTTTTTGGATCATGTTTAGGAGAATTTTGTTGTCCAAAAGTTATATTTTGATCAAAGGAAGCGTTTTACTTAAAAATTTAATGGTGTTTGCATGAGTAACGACCGACCTAGTGTTTACACTACATGTGAAGTGTATTTGATGTTTATGGAATCCTGTTGAGGCATGCCAGGATAGATTTGGGTCCTAGCTAAGAATTTGTGTGGTCTGTCTTCATTCCTATCCACCGCGGGAATGTTTTTGACACTGACCTAATTTGAATTTGCACGTTTGAGGTGCATTGCTAACCTTGGAAAGGGTTTCAAGGTTGAGGATGGTATAAGTATGAGTTGAATTGTTGAAGGAGGTTAAGATAGATGTAGGACAGATATGTGTTTGCAAAGTGTATGGTGCAAGTGATACAAAATTAAGCAAGTTGGTGTGAACTTTCAAGTGTTGGACTACTAGATGTAATGAGTAGAAGTTGCCTACAACCATTCAAATAAACTACGAAGGTGTTGGAGCTATTGTGGTGGAATCTTTATTGCACTAAGATCATGTTGTCTATGTAACATTTCTTCTCAATCTTCTTTCCATTTCGGTAGTGAGCCTTGGCTGTGGGCCTTTTTGGATAGTTTGTCCTATTCTAGCAGTGATCCTTTGTACCAGTTTTTTAATTACTTATACTGTGAGCTAATACTCACTGTGGTTTTTTCCTTCTTGGATTTTCCACATAAATCTAGTGTTCTTTTGTGCATGGTGTTGAGTTGTTTAAGTTTTTGTTATTTTCTTTCATGATAATTTATCATAACAGATTAAGGGTTTAATAAATGTTTGTGGATCTGAATGTTAATGAGGGTTTTTGATGTTTTGATAAGATACAACTGATTCACCCCCCCTCTTAGTTGTCTTGTTCATTCAACAAATTAATCAATTAATTGTTAAATAAATATGTTCTTAATAAACAATAAAAATGAAATGTGGCAAAATAAATTCAATTGTAAAAATATTGTTGAAACTCAAATACAAAACATAATTCTTACTAAATTTTCCCCTAAATAACTTTAAATTTTGGAGACCCAAAACAAAATAGAGATCATTGATTTTAACAACTAAAAACTACATAAAGTAAAATTGAATTTCAATTGTTACAGAGATAAATACAAATTACTATATTTCAATAGAGTAATAGTAAATTTGCATCTCCTAATATGATAAAAATGAGTCTCAAAGTTTTAACAACTGGTCTATAATTATTAGCAGTGTATACATTATCTTCTCTAAAATTTGTACTAGAAGATTTCGAACTTTTATATTAAGTTATTCTATAAATTTATGGATTAATCTAAAGTTTAAAATCCACATTATCAACAAATATAATATCAAATCAATATATTTTATTAAAATTATAATAATCTAATAATTAAACATTAAATTATCTTTTAATAAATTTTAATAACACAGTATAATTTATTGTTTTGATATAATTTATTCTAAAATTTTATTCTATTTAATTATAAAAGATAAAATAGTAGTATTCCCTTAAAAATCACTACTACATTTCTAATAATATAAAAAATCTTTTAATACCCACCCATAACTATTAGTTTCTACCGATAGGCAGGTTACTATTGTAATCATTCAATATGCATTTGCTATGCTACATTGGCCAATCACATTCTATAATTTAAACATATTACTTTGTATTTGTATAGTTTGAATTTTAAAACTTATTTTTTATATTTAAAAATTGACATTTATCTCTTTTTCTTTTCATTTGAGTAGCTCTATAAAATTCATTTTTCTATAAGAAAATTAGGAAAATAGGATGACATAGAGAAATTCGGGTAGATATTTTGGCATTAAATGCAAAATATGAGAGCTTTGTTGGAGGCTAGGGGGTACATAATCACTAAATGCATAGTTAATGCATTAAATGCCACTGAGTTCGAGAAGTCATTGGAAGCATTGGATGGCTATGTGTGCTCATTGTGCTTTGTTTATTATCGATTAATGCATTAGATAGGAATGTAAAGTCTTTGTTTCTATTCATCTAAACTTCAAGCTTTGGGCGCTTTGTACATGTTAGGGCAACAAGAATATCCATCTATGTCTACTATTACTCTTACTCTAGAAATCTTTGTTGGAGCAACATCTTTCTTGAGGTGGGCTTTTTATTTTCTTGCTGGCAGAATATAGGTTTCTACTCCATTCTTTTGTTTGTTTTTGTGCAAATTCAAACTATTTTATATCATGGAAATTTGTGTTCTGCACTTAATTTACATTCTTTTGCTTAATTTGTGTTATGTCTTTATCTCGTCTCCATTCTTTTGCTTAATTTACATGGAAGTTTTTCTGGGTTTTAATTAAAAAACTTGCAAAAAGATCTGTTTGTACATTAGAAACAATATTAAATAGGATGCACATTTTATGTGTTGCTAATGTTCTTTCTTTTTTGTAGGGAGGGCACATGTGCCTGCAATTGGCTATGTGGAATTCTACAAAACAATTCACATGCCTTGTCTACAGTTCCAAATTTTTCATTCATGCATATGAGGGCAGTTGCATGGATAACAAGACACTAATCTCTCTTCTGAAAATCTCATATTTGAAAAAAAATAGTCTTTTCATGGATTTCTAGCAAGTTAGCAAGTTGCAGAAAGGATTACTTTGCTTTTCAAGGCATAGCTCTTTAGGTATGGCTCTTTTATTTTTTTGCAAGGATAACCCCTATTGTCAAGTACCCATATTTTTTTCAGCAATGGTTTGTCTAAGATCTCTCAAACAGTCATGTATATCAAGTACTACTTTGTTGTCAGTCCTAATCAATAACTTCATTGAAAGATTAGAGACAATAGTGTCTACCCTCTTGTACAAGGATTTACAGAAAACAATGTGACACGTTTGTTCTTCTCCATTGAAGAAGCAAGCAATGTAGACCAATGTTTATTTTTGGTCAGCTTTGTTTATCTTTGTGTCTTGTGTCTAGTTGGCTTTATGTTCTAGCTAGGCCTTATGTTTGGTTTTGTTTAGCTAGCAATGTCTAACTCGATGAGTGTCGATGCTATTGTCTCTTATTTTTGGTTTCAATAACTAAATTCTAAAACCCTAGATAATAAAAAACTAAATCTCAAGAAGCAAGATCTCAATCTATAACTTGATTTTCTTATGCTCACAAAGGTTCACTTTGTTATTCACTTGCTAAATTCAAGCTACAAAAACCCACCACAAAATTTTGAATTTTGAAATAGAAACCAATTCCATGGTTGAAAAATAAATAATGAATTTAAAGTAACTCCTAATTGTGTTGCTTAGACATTCTCAAGGTGTTCGCATTGAAGAGCTAGATCAGAAGTGGTGAAACCAGGTATGCATTTCAACTCTCTAGTTTTTTTATCCTCAACATCTCTATTTATTACTCTTTAATCATTTGTAATTTTTGTTTTCTTAGACTTTTTGGAGAGCTCATATTCCATTTCAATGATTTAAACTAATGCTCCATGGCAATGATGTATCCCAACATTCAAGCTTTGTGGTAGAGGGGAATATATATGACAGTAAGAATTCATCAAGTTCTCTGGTGAGACTTATACTCTTTAGTACAACCTGGGTAGCCCTAATGGTGGATGCATGTGTGCTCCTTAAAGGAGGTCACAAGGTTGAATCTGGAGCGGGGTTGGGATGTGCATCCCATGGAATAATATGTAAGGTAAATGCAATTTTTTTTCTCTATTGAGCTTTTTGTAAGAGGTGTCTATAGTGATACATCAAGCTAGTGTCTTGCTTGGCATTGACCTAAAAATCTACCTTTACCTTGTGCTTAGGAGAAATCTATTTATGTTAATTAGTGCAATTTACATATATTTTCTTTAAGAGCTGATTTAGGCATCAAGTTCTACCATGGTGAGTTACTATCAACTACTTAGGTTGTTCAAGCATAACTTCTCTCACTTACATTTTTTTAACCACTGCATTTCGTAGCAACCATTATCTTTCTATCTTTAGGAGAAAAATCATTGATGGTTTTGTAAAGAACATGCATGCTATCTATAAAGTGGACTATAACCATAAATTCCATAAAATAGAGTTCATGATTTGTTCTATAGTTGGCTTCCTGAAAATCAATGTAAAATATTCTTAGTGGGAATTTGAAAAATAAATATAGGACTCGTCACATGGCTATAGAATCAGTCTACTTTCAGCTCTATTTTAAAGCATGTTCTATTTACAAATATGAGTCACATAGCTATGCTCTGGACCAGTTCCCATGTTTAAAATCTACTGATATTCCATTTAAATGCTATTTATGTCTGCTTGGAAAGTAAATGAGAGATATTGAAAGCTTAAGAGATTGCTTGGCAGAGTGTATGTGTGACATGAACAATTCCATTGTATTCTTTTTAATTCAAATAATTTATTGAAGCTATAATCCTCTTATTGAGTTGGATGTTTGGACTCGTTATGAATGTAATAGCATGGTTATCTCTCTTTCAAATGAGTGATGGATGTGCTTGGTTATTCCAGTATATTTGTTGCAAACATGACTTATGTATGCACTTGCATCAAAATATTTTTTCATTAGTAAAACCTACTCAATTAGAGGTTACACAAACTATTTGATTATTGGGTTAGTTGAAAAAAAAAACAAACTGGAGTAAAGCTTAAGGAATGTAAACCTAGACTGTTTAGTGGGAAAATATTAGTTTTCTATATGAAGAAGCCCCAAAATTCAAATTATTTAATGCATTAAGTCAATCCCAATCTATAGTGGATATTGGAGCATTTATAAATTAATTTTAAATGTTATCAGTGGATCATACACGATTTTTCTACCATAAACATCTTGACAGTGCAAAGCTTCAAAAATATGGTACAGCTATGTTGCAATGAAGAAAGATCTGAACCTGGGAATAATATTCTGATGGGTGGCGAATGTGTTTAGATGTTCTTACAATCTCAAAAATAGTTTCAAGGCAGACAACGCCACCAATGTCACAGGTTTCCTGTAGACATTTTCAGGCTTTCTGAGAAACAGTTCCATTTTCTGGAGAAGTTACTAGCAAAGCTTCTACCAAATTTAGTTACTATTTTCAAGAAATTGTTTCCTGTCTTTCACTCTATGCTTCACATTGTTAAAATAGATTGTAGTTTTTTGTTGCACTATCAACACCAGAATATTCTTGCATCCATTCACTTCACATTTGCAAAAGACTCATCCTCGCCTATAGCAGAATAGTCACATTAATATGACAGTTAACGGCCTTACTTCGCAATAGAATTTATGCACACTTAACTCACTGAAATTCTTCCTATCAACACTATAACTTATCCAGCATACAAAAGTTTAATAAACTTCAATAATTTTGTTTTAGTTATTAAATTCAAAGCAAAATAAACTCATATATCACACTATTGCTGGACGTGCATACTTCGTTACAAACTTTCCTCACTCCCACTTTTTTATACAATTTCTTTTTATCAACCAACTCGACGCGCGTCACTTGTTAGAATCGTTTTATTTGGACCAACATTAGGTTTGCGGCTAAAAAATTTATCATACCCAAATGGCACATATGGATTCATTCAAAGCCAAATACGATTTCACAGTTGTACGGTCCAATCACAGAAGAAAACGCAGATGAATCCTGTCGACTGCCCAGCCTCTCTTATAAGTAGTGTCAACGTGTTCAGTTTGCATCCCAATTCTACAACCGCGCGTAGATGCCAAAGCCCACGTAGCAGCGCCAACATTATCCATATAACACGTTGCAATATTTCAATCCGTGAATGATCTTGGCCATGGTGAATATATAAAGCAATCTTCAATCAGTGAGCTGCATTGAAGGACAGAATTCGACTTTGGGATCTGAAGAATCAGTAGGTCGTGAGTTGTGAGAGAGAAAAGCAAGGAAAACCGAGGTTAACTATAGATATGAGTAAGGCAGAGGAGGCGGCCCAGGCACAGGCAAGAAGGGGCCAGGGGAGGGGAGATTTGGCGAGGCAGGCCATCAGTCCAGGCGACGCAGCGCTGATGCAGAGCGCGGAGACGAGGGCGCTGGGGCAGACGCAGAAAGGCGGCGTTGCGGCACGCATGCAAGAGGCGGCTCAGCTGAACCAGAGGGCGGGCGTGGTGGACAAAGGCGACGACTCTCTTGCAGCCGCACAGGGGATGGCCCTGAAGGAGACCATCGTCCCCGGCAGGAAGGTGAGAGTGGAGTACGTGGGCGGACAGGCCGATTCATGCGATGTTCAAACGGTACCCGCCCATCACGCAGCTGCAGCCGCTGCCGACGTCACCATCGGAGAAGCGTTGGAAGCGGCGGCGCTGAGGTCGGGAGATAAGCCAGTGGAACAAAGCGACGCCGCCGCAATCCAATCGGCGGAGCGACGAGCCACGGGAAACCCTCAGACGGTACCAGGTGGCCTTGCCTCCGCAGCTCAGTCTGCTGCCGACATCAATCCTAGCTTGCCTTATGAGGAGCGAACCACCCTGGCCGATGTTCTCTCTGTAAATGCTTCAACACCACCTTGGTCTTTTTTTAACCCTGTTGATTAAAGCTCGCGTTTTGAGCATAAAAATGTTATTCTGAATGCAGACTGCGACGCTGGATCTTCCTGCTGACAAGGCTGTGATGATGGAAGACGCGTATAAGATAAAGGTGAGCGAGGCGAGGCAGAGTGTGAGTGGACAAGTTTTTCCCGGGGGCGTGGGAGATACCATAGAAGCTGCCGCCATGATCAATGAACCAGGCGACCTCAGCGTTGCTCACTAGCCCATTTTGTGTTTATATTTTAGCTATCATGGTGCTCTTGCAGAGTGTAAGTAGCTTGTAGTTGTGAATTCAAATGTGAGCTTTGCACATTGGATGTGGACAAATTATGTACAGTTTGTACTTCTCTATTAATTGCCATTAGAAGGTGGGAATCGTCCTCTTTATAGAAGATCATCTGTAGTAGTGGTGGCTACTTCAAAAAAGAAGTATTAGGAGGTATTCATTAATTTTCATTGAGAAACTTGAAAGCATTTGGTAAATATGTTTGAATAAGGAATTCAAAGGTATTATAAAGAAGAAAACAAAGAAAATATTTGGATTTATGAAATGGAATTAAAGAAAACAAAGAAAATATTTGGATTTATGAAATGGTATTAAACAGTGCCCTTGGACTACAAGAATGGGAAAGAGAAACCAGACTAGACAATGTAAGAATGAAGTGTAGGGAGAGGGACCACAATGTAAGTATTGAGAAACTTGAAAGCATTTGGTAAGAATGAAGTGTAGGGAGAGGGACCACAATGTAAGTATTGAGAAACTTGAAAGCATTTGGTAAATATGTTTGAATAAGGAATTCAAAAGTATTATAAAGAAGAAAATAAAGAAAATATTTGGATTTATGAAATGGTATTTTACAGTGCCCTTGAGAAACTTGAACGCATTTGGTAAATATGTTTGAGAAACTAGAAAGCATTTGGTAAATATGTTTGAATAATATAAGTATGAAGTAAGTATGAAGTGTAGGGACAGGGACAGGTCTCTGCCTATGACCTTATCGGTTCATAGTTCTGGATCAAAAGTATAGAATATGAAGTGTAGAGAGATGTTTGTGACCTTATTGGTTCATAGTTTTGGATCAAAAGTGTAAAATATGAAGTGTAAAGAGATACATTCCTAACCTATCATTATTTGACTACAAGAATGAGAAAGAGAAATATGAAGTATAGAGATGTTTGTGACCTTATCGGTTCATAGTTCTGGATCAAAAGTGTAAAATATGAAGTGTAAAGAGATACATTCTTAACCTGTCATTATTTGTTTATTCCTAACCTGTCATTATTTGTTTATGACCTTATTGGTTCATAGTTCTAGATCAAAAGTATAGAATATGAAGTGTAGAGAGATGTTTGTGACCTTATCGGTTCATAGTTTTGGATCAAAAGTGTAAAATATGAAGTGTAAAGAGATACATTCCTAACCTGTCATTATTTGACTACAAGAATGAGAAAGAGAAATATGAAGTGTAGAGAGATGTTTGTGACCTTATCGGTTCATATTTCTAGATCAAAAGTGTAAAATATGAAGTGTAAAGAGATACATTCCTAACCTGTCATTATTTGACTACAAGAATGAGAAAGAGAAACCAAACTAGACAATGTAAGTATGAAGTGTAGGGACAGGGACAAGTCCCTATCTATGACCTTATCGGTTCATAGTTTTGGATCAAAAGTGTAGAATATGAAGTGTAGAGAGATGTTTGTGACCTTATCGGTTCATAGTTTTGGATCAAAAGTGTAAAGAGATACATTCCTAACCTGTTGTTATTTGTGACCTTATCAGTTCATAGTTCTGGATCAAAAGTGTAAGGTTACATTGGATGATTGGTGGGCATAAGCATGATCATACTAGTGAATTGTGTGATCTCAATATAGCTTCTTGATATCCAATCCATAATGTGATAGTGTACCTGCTATGAATAGCTTGCTTTTAATTTCCTTCTCATCAAAATGCACCCAAATTTTTTTAACTTCCTCCTCTTTGCTTCCTTCTCCTAACTTGCTATCTTTACCTATCAATGATGCCACACTATAGATGATCTAATAATCTCCATTTTTTTATATTTTTTTTAGTTTTTTTTAAAGGTTTCTAATTTTTTAATGTAACAATCCAACAATTGAAACATCCTCAATTAAATTGAAGAATACAATGTGATTAAAGAACTTGCAAAAGAGATCCCCCCAAACCCTCTCCTTTGAACCTCTTTCCACAAATGCCTACTATAAACCATTAGATGTCACATTGGAATATTTGATCATTCATGTTAATTTATTTACCATCGATAATGCATTCTTCTATTAATACATAAATTATTTTAATAGAAAAATATTTCCAATGGTCCAAACTTTATATATATATATATAATTTTCTAGTGAATTATAAACTATTTTTAATAAAAAATATTTCCAATGGTCCAAACTTGTTATATATTATTTATTTATTTTTTATTAAATTATAAATTATTTTTAATAAAAAAATATTTTCAATGGTCCAAATTTGTTATATATTATTTATTTATTATCTTAAGATTAATTTATTCTTCTTTTAAATTAGAAAATATTCTAATTTTTTATATGTTATTTATTTACCATCTAAAAATTATGTATTAAATTAGAAAATATTTGGTGGTTGATTGATTGGGAAGTGTGTAGAACATGATACATCAAAATCTCAATTGCATTAGAAAATATTCTAGTTTTTTATATGTTATTTATTTACCATCTAAAAATTAATGCATTCAAGTGGAAAATATTTGGTGGTTGATTGATTGGGAAGTGTGTAGAACACGATACATCAAATCTCAATTGCATGGAGTGCCCATTGCATTATGGTTTCAAAAATCATGTCATGCAACTTAAAAGTGTCCTACTTAGTTTGTGTGGGTAGTCTTTTACATCAAGCACAATCCACACAAGACCCTATTACAATGGTTACATAGATTAATGTTTATGTTCTATCACCACACTTACATAAAAAATTTATATATTATTTATTTACCATCTAAAAATTAATGCATTAAATTAGAAAATATTTGGTGTTTGATTAATTGGGAAGTGTGTAGAACACGATACATCAACATCTCAATTGCATAGAGTGCCTGTTGCATCATGGTTTCAAAAATCCTGAATTGCAACTTAAAAGTGTCCTACTTAATTTGTGTGGGTAGTATTTTGCATCAAGCACAATCCACACGCGACCCTAATACAAGGGTTACATAGATTAACATTTATGTTCTATATACGTATATGTATGTATATATACGTATATATATGTATATGTATGTATATATACATATATATATATACATGTGTGTATATATATGACCAGAACATTAACTATCAAAATGACACTATATATGAAAAATTAACTAATTCAAAGTTCATAATGATCTCTATTTTATGATAATTTAAATTATAAATGTACACTTATAACATATTACGTAGAACATTAACTATTGAAAAGTGATGCATTATATATGAAAAAATTACTAATTCAAATTTCATAATGACCTTTGTTTTATGATCATTTAAATTATAAATGTATAATTATAATATATTAGATAGTTATTAATTAGATAGGATAAATAGGAGAAAATAAATAAAATATATAATTATTTTTTCAAAAGATGTGTTATGATAAAATGGTTTATTCCATTTCATGTGTTTTTTTTTTATTATTTTCTTCCTAAACCTTTTATTTTCATATTGATTTTACAAGTTTAAACATTGCCTCTAGATAATCTAGGATTTCGATTATATGTATTCTAGAGTAGTTTATCTTGATGGAATATTTATGTATTAGTGAGAGAAATCAGATTACTTATAGTAGATGAAATTGTAAATATTTTTTTTGAACAAGAGAAGAGATATTTTGTTCCACCCCAATGTTAATTTACCAAATTACTTTAATTTTTATGTTTAAATACAATTTTAATGCATGATTATGTCATGGTGGTATTTGATGGTTGAATGAAAAGTATGTATATGCAATATGATGAAACTATTTTTGAATGCTTATATTTTGTTTAATCTATACTATAATTATGTTGTGTATGTTATCAGCTAAGTATGAATATGTTGCTCTAAGTTGAATGTAGGAAAGTTTGAACCCTCCAGAAGGGGAGGGAGAGTATCACCTAGGAGAGGAGTTGATATTTAGAACGTTTGGTAAATTGCTATCTAAGTAGATGCACACATTCACTCACTTAGGTTAATTGGAACTTCATCAAGTTAGTTCAAGTATATTTTGGTAAATCTTAAACCTAAGTTGATAGGTTAAGTTTTCTTAGGGAAAATAATGCCTTATTTTTATAGATCCTCTTTGACTGTCAAATTAAATTATTTGCAAATAACTATTGCATATAACATATATAATATGTATAGTGTATTTGATTAGTATATATGAATATATGTGTGTGTGTGTTATATAGGAGATAATGCATATAAATGTATCTATGTATATATGAATATGCGTAGATATGATGTTTTAATATTTATGTATATTTATACGTATATGTGTATGTAGGTAATAAATGAAATATATATATATATATTAATTGGTTTAAAAAGCCATATTAAATGGTTGTTATGCCATGCTTAAGTCATTATACCTAAGTCGATTTGCAAGGCTCTATGGTAGATTATATCAATGAGTATTGATGCCACCATACATAAGCACCACCTTGGGCTATGATTAAGTTATTTTTAAAGACATGTAGTGGCTGATTTGTGTGCTATACACTCATATTAGTTGTCATATGAAGAGGCATGGTGAGATTTTATGCATATGAATCTATTCTTGAGCTTCCACGAATTGGTTAAAAAGTAAAGGAAGAAGTCCAATTGGTTTGAAAGACTATTTCAAGCTAAATTAAATTGCAAACTGCAGCCAAGTAAGGCCATGGCAGTATGGGGAGGAAGTTGAATTACTTTTGAAGGCTAAATTCTAATTTCAAATTTGAATTGTACCATGTAACTGCATTTTTGAGGTCGTGGATTTTGAATAGCATAGAATCAGTCAAATTTCCAGCTGTGGCAACATTATGGGTTGTTTAAGCAACTATCTTGAATGACATTCTTCAAGCCACCATGGTAGTCAAGGAAAATCATGGCATTTGTGGAGCTATTCGAGCCTCCAAAAAGATAATTGACTTCTATCTTTGGTAAATTCATTAAGTAGTAGAAGAAAAGCGTTATTAGGTAAAAAGTATAAATATATACCTGCTACTCATTTTGAAAATGGTTTTTTGGATAATAAAAATTGGCAAAGAGAGTTGTACGTGGGTTTGGTAAGAGAAAATTTAGTATTATTGGAAGAGCATTTTCAATCTGCAAATCATAGCGCCTTATAGAGAGAATAGTTTGACTGAATCTAAATTCAGGTTGCTCATTAGATAAAGAATATTGGTATTAAACTCAGGAAACTAGTTGCAAAAGTTGGTGTTGTGCGTGGAGCTTGAACTATAGAAGTTCTTAGTTGAGTTACAGAATTTTGAAGTTCAAGAGATAGTAGTTACAAGGCCTGGATAATCTTTTTCAGGGCATACGGCATATTCACCGCCAACAATTCACTGTGGGAAAATTCGCCGCCATGACAATTTGCTGCGCAAAAAATTAATTGCATGAATTTTTGGCAGTTAATTTTCCATGGCGGTGAATTGTTGGTGGCGGTGAATTTTCCCATGGTGAATTTTCTATCGGTGAATTGCGGGAGGTGAATTTTCCTAGAACCTCTTTTCCAGGCATGTTTTAAATTTCTCCTTTTCTTCTTGAATCAGAAAAGATTTCTTCTATATTTCTGAATATGAACATGTCAATATTATATGCAATTTTATGGTTGTTTGCAAATTTTTATGAATGCATGATCAAACATGTAAAATATAGATTATTTATGAGAAAGTATAAGAGATTATAATAAGAATTAGAGTAACTATATAGTTAGATCAAAGTATCTCACTTTTAAAGCATTGTTAAAATTGTGTTATATTTATGTGACATTGGGTTAATATTTTTGGGAGAGCTTAAAGAGAAAATTTAAATATTCTCTAAGTTGTGTTTTACCAAATGACCAACTTATTAAACTAAAGTAGTGAAGAATTTCCAAAGACATGATTATGTTGTTTATTCCATTAAGGAAGCGTCTTTATATACAATTGATAACACAATTTTATATTGCATTTTTAGTGATATGGTATGAACATAATAGGAAGGTAAAGTCATTCATTATCATTTGAAAGTTATAGTAATACATAATAGACTAGGAGTCATTGTTATTACCTATTCATTGTAAATTAATCTTGAAGTAGAGGACATTACATTCTCAAAAAAACCAAAGACCATAAAAATAGGATATAATAGATTACTCCTTGTGACTATTTAAAATACTCGAATCAGTGGTAGTTGCCAGACCCAAAAAGTTGCTAGCGCATAACAAGGTATTCGGGTTAGATGTGTTAAACCTATTTAGTCGAATAATCGACACTAGTGAAGTCATCACTATTGAAAGAGAATCTATTTGAGTTAGTTAACCTTTTGGTCAAACCAAAAATTCAACCATATGTCAGTATGATCTCCAAGTCAAATTAGAGGTGGGTGAACTTACAACACTACTTCCTTAGAAAGTGGATGATTATTTATATCAAAACTTTGGCCAAATTAAGTGCAAAAGTCACTGCTTGCACTTGTCGATTCATTGTGCTCCAGGGTTGCATAACTTGTCAATAGCATCATTAATAGTTAGAGAATGTCTATAGTTTTATGAACGTACATGTTATGTAGGAAAAAACACTACATACTTAGATGGCAATACTAGGGGTTCCTATACCAAACTCTTCATTGAAGGGTAGAGCCACTTCCATTTGGATGGTGTGCGGGGGACCATTTGTCTACGGTTGGAGGTAAAATGCTTGGGTGATGCTCTCCCTCTTGTAGACGACATGTCGAGACTTGTGAAATAGAAGAGTAATCTAGCTAAGGATATCCTGGCCTTATTCTCATTGTAAATTATGAATTTTTTTATATGATCATGAATTCTATTTATAAATTATATTTGAAAAGGATGTGTTTCATTTACATGAAGTTTAGTTATGTTATTTTGATTATGCAATGTTATATGAAATGCTTTATGCAATATGATAAATATGTTATTAGAAAAGAAAAAATTAGTTTTGATTTTGAAAGCATTGAATTATTCACTTCATGAGTAAAATCCTAGGTGGAAACTATAAGAGTAAGGTAGATATGTTTCATATGGTATCAAAGATACCAAGTTCGACAGTTGGACCTATGAGCTCATTAATATGCAAGCTTATATTCCAACATTAATAGTGGCTAATGTTTGGAAATTATTGTGTTAGCATGGTGAGACTCAAGATGACCACAAGAAATTTGTGATTGGAAATGAGTGTTATCTCAAGGCCAAGAAAGAGCGTGAGGCTATAATTAAAACCATAGAAGGGAATAACCTTAATGAAGAGATATGGCTTGGTGACTCTAAGACTCTTAGTGATGCCACATCCCACATTAAACAAGAGAAGAAGTGGATGTAGGAGGCAGCCAAGGCCATAACACATATACCACAAGCTGAGACTAATCAAGCATCTCTTTCCATAGATATGCCAACTGAATGTTGTGTTAGCACCCCTTTGGGTAGGTAGGCAGGAACGGGAGTGTACCTGCATGTGTCTCCACCTCCCAAAATCATAGTAATAGTTTCTAATAGTGACTCCAATGGATATACTCCCCTTGACCACGAAGAATAATTCATTGTGTAAAACCTTGTACTAAATTATAAGGATGTCTTGAAATCCATAGTTATAATAATAATAAAAAATTGAAAAAAAATTGGCAAAATTTCTCTCTTATGTTTTTTTGAATGTTGAATGAATGATGAATTGCTTGAGGATTTATAATTGAATGAAAAATTAGAGGAACTAATTGAATGCTATAAATTAAAATTCTTCTTATAATAATACCTTAAGCATCGTTCAAACTAGGACTAATCTTGGAGGAAGCCAGGAAGTGGGGCAACCCTCGAGAAATTTTGAAGCCAAGCTTGACCAAATTTTGGCTATGCTAAATGAGGCAAGGGAAAGGATTGGTAACCTTGAGCAAGAGGTTAGGCGTTAGGGAAGGCCTGAGCATGAGGCATCTTAGGAAGGAGAAGATGAGAATAGAAATGATCACACCACCTTAAGTGAGCATGGGGAAGACAAATCGGAGTCAAGATCCGAGGTGGACAAAATAAATAAATTAGCCCATGAACTTTCAAGGGATATGAAGAAGGTTAATCCTCCCAAGTTTGAATGAGTAGTGAGTGGAGATGTCACAAAGGCATGGCTCACAAAAATGGAAACATACATCGAGAAAAGAAACTATTCTGAAGTAACTAAAGTTGTTTGGAGAGTGTTCCAACTATCCGGAGAAGCATCCACTTGGTGGATGAACATGAAAGTGTCCAGAGCTAGGTCTGAGTTCACTAAGCTTTACTTGGGATGAATTTGTAGTGATCTTCTAACAAAGATGGTTTCCACAACTTTACTTTGATAAAAAAATTAATGGATTTCTAAAATTTGAGGCAAGGTGATTCAATTATCAATGAACACTAGGAAAATTTCACTAATAGATTCTCAAGTATGTTCCTCAATATTGAAAGGACGAAAGGTTCTAAATAAGTAAATTAATTATGAGACTCAATTCCTAGTTTGGAGGAGAGGTGGAAATTCATGGTCCTACCACCATAGACTCGGTATATGAGAAAGAAATAAAGTAAGAACAAAAGTTGAAATCTATTTTTGCATATAGGGAGAAGAATCACAAGAAGTTTAACTAGTCACAGTCCTCTCAAATGTTTAAGAAGGGTGACCTACAAGACCTCAAGAAGAAGGTGATAGAGGGTTCTGAAATAATCAAAATGAGTCTAGAGGTGACCGAAGAAACAACAAAAACAATAACCCCAAGACGAGTGAAGATAACTCTGGGAAGCCCTTTGAAAGGTGGGGACCTCTAGGGGATGTTTTTCTTGTGGTAGTGACCATTATGCTAACTAGTGTCCTAATAAGACATAAGGGATGTAGCCTCAATGGAATCCTTTACCATCTCAACAAGTGTCCTTCCAATAGAGGATTCATGCAACATTGGACAATCGTCAAGCGGAGTACCAAATTACTCTGTGAACTTGAGACTCCAAGTACATTATTTGGTATGCCAATTTCAATTTCAATAGACACTAGTGCTATTGAATGTTTTATTTCTCCAAAAGTAGTAAACAAAATATCTAGAAAAGTTGGTTTTATGGAAAATTCATGGTCAGTAGAATATGCAAACTAGACAAGAGTAAAGGTAGAGTAGTGTATGTTAGAAGCTAAGGTTGAACTTTCAAGTTTCTCAATGGAAGTAAATATGTACATAGCCCCCTTAGGACCATATGATGGTATTCTAGGGATAAATTGGTTATGAAGGTAAAGGGCCAAGGTTGATTGCTATGCTAAAATAGTAGAATGTCTAGACAACCTTGGGAATAGAGTGTATTTGCAAGGTGCACCTAGTGAAGTAAAGCTAAGGAAAATATCAATCGTTCAGTTGAAGAGAGCCAAGAAAAAGGGATGTCAACTTTTTGCAGTCAAAATAGAGAAGATGGATGATTACAAAGAGTTCATCTTTTAAGATGAATTAATGTACTATGAATCCCAGAAACTCCAAGGAGTGGAAGAAGAGGAAATTATGGAACAAGAAAGATCAAACATGGAGAAGTATCCTATTCTAAGAGGTTTTGATGATGTATTTTTGGATGAACTACTTGGATTACCTCCTAAAAGAGCTTTCAAATTCTCCATACATGTAGTTCTAAGATTTGAATTTGTATCCAAGGCTCCTTATAGAATGACCACAACTGAGTTGATGGATTTAAAGGCTCAACTATAGGAATTGTTGTCAAAAGGGTTGATTAGACCCAGTGTATCACCCTGGGGAGCACCAACAATCTTCGTTAAGAAGAAGGATCGTACATTGTGCTTGTGTATAGATTATTGTATGCTTAACAAAGAAATGATAAAGAATAAGTATCCATTTCCACGTATCTATGATCTCTTCAATTAAATGCATGAAGCAACAATGTTTTTGAAGATCGATATGTGATCATGTTACCATCAGTTAAGGCTTAAGGATGAAGATATCCACAAAATAGCCTTTAGAATGAGATATAGACATTATGAATTCACAGTCCTACCCTTCGGACTAATGAATGCACCTGTAGCGTTCATGAACCTAATGAACATCATGTTCAGAGATTGTTTAGATAAGTTTGGGCTAGTATTCTTGGATGACATTCTAATCTATTCTAAGAATGAGGAAGAATGTCTCCAACACTTGTAGATTATTTTCCAGCATCTAAGGGAACATAAACTTTTTGGTAAGCTTTCAAAGTGTACCTTCTTCTAGAAGAAAGTATAGTATTTGGGTCACGTAATCTCAATAGAGGGAATTGTAGTAGATCCATTAAAGATCAAAGTCATACTATAGTGGCTTGCACCGAAGAATGTGCATGAAGTCTATAATTTCATGGGTTTGGATGGGTATTATAAAAAAAATTTAGCTAACTTTTCAAAAACAGCTTTCCCCATTACTTCTTTACACAGGAAAGGGAAAAAGTTTGAGTGATCAAAAAAATGTCAAGAGGCATTTGACCAGTTAAAGGAGAATTTAACTACAGCTCTAGTTCTAAATTTACTAGATTCAGAAATGGAGAAGAAGATTAAGTTGATAAAGAAAAGTTTAGTGAAATCCAATGATAGGCAGAAGAGTTATGATGATGCTAAGCGTGTACCAAGATGTTTCTCAGTAGGGGAAAATTATTGATCAGATTCAAACCACAAAAGAGTTCAATTAAGTTTGTAAATTCATCCAAACTGGCTCTATGTCATGTAGGTCCCTTTGATGTTCTCAAATAAGTTAACCCAGTCAGGTACAAAATTGCTTTACCGCTAGCTCTTGCCAGGATGCACAATGTCTTTCATGTGTCATACCTTAAGAATTATAAACCAGGTGGTAATAATATTATTGATTGGAATGAATTACATGTATGTAAGACCCATGAGTGGTAATGATCAAGCCTCTCAAAGTGATTAAAATGTGCAGGCTCCACCTACGTAATAGAGAGGTCCTTCAATGCAAGGTCTAGTGGGATTAGTATGCAAAAGACTTTTCTACATGGGAGGATTACAATGATATTAAGAAAATATTTCCTCATCTTTTCTATGCTTTTAAAAACTCTTAAGAAACAACTCTTGTTATTTTTTGTGTTATGATACTTTAAATAATCAAGGATGATGATTATTAAATGGGGGGATATGTTACACCCCAATATTTATATACAAAATTACTTTAACCTTTATTTTTAAGTACAATTTTAATCCATGATTATGTCATGATGGTATTTGATGGTTGAATGAAATGTATGTGTATGCAATGTGATGAAACTACTTTTGAATGCTTATGTGATGTTTAATCTATACTATGATTATGCTTTGTATGTTATCAACTAACTATGAATATGTTGCTCTAAGTTGAATGCAAGAAAGTTTGAACCCTTCAAAGGAGGGAGAGTATCACCTAGGAGAGGAGTTGGTTTTGGAATGCTTGGCATTGTTGGAAATTATTGTCATTGATGTGAACATCCATTGTTGGTTGTCATTGATGTCAATACTTGAGGATATTTGTGTGAGATTTTTCGTAGTTGGTTGTCATGCTTGGGATTTTGTTGGTATTAGTTGGTGTTGATGGCCTTACTACAATTTAAATTGGTTATCATAGTTGACAACTTTCAGTATGGGCTAACATTGATGTATGGAAGATTTGTCGAAGTTCATGGTTAGATGTCATGCCTTATCTAAGAATATTTTTTGAAGTTCATGACTAGTTGTCATGCCTTATCTAATGTTTGTTGAAGTTTATGGTTGGATGTCATTGAGTATGATTTTTTTCAAAAGAGTTAGTTTCATATTGATATATTAAGATGAGGATTAGAAGCATTAAGAAGTATTGTTGAAAGTGGAGAGATGCTACTAAAGGTATATAGTATGTCTTATAATCTCTCTTGATGTTCTTGATGAAGCATGTGTTATTGAAAAAAAGATCTAGCCTTTGTAAGGTGTCTAAGTGTTTTTGGTTTAGGAAGTTGCATTGAAGTATATCTGGGAGAATTATCTATATTCCTCCACTGATGAAGATTTAGTCTTACAGAACTTTGGGATTCAATGTTTGTGCTTTGTGGACATTGTACTCCTATCTTTTTCAGGTCACCTATGTTGCAAAGGAGGCTTTTGTGAATTGCAGAAGGTTGGCAGTATTTTTGGTTGTCTAGACTAGTCCAAGAAATGCTCCACATTTCTCTGCATTGATGTCTCAACTCCTATGGTTTGGTGAATGTACTCTTAGTTCCTATGCAATGTCTTGGTTTTAAATTCATGTGATGAAGTGGTTCGCAATTTTTTCTATTAATGTCGTATCTCCTGTTCATGCATTATGTGCTCCCTAAATATGGTCTTTCATTCCTAATTTTTTGTGATAGCTTTTGATGACATGAAAATATGAAAGATGTGTACGGAAGTGTTGTTGGATGTTCAAAGAACATCCCCATGTGATCCGCACATTGCTATTTTTTCACTTTGGTGTTGCATTGGGTCTTGAGTTAGCTTCTTGGGTTATTTATAGATATTTGGCGAACATGGTGTGTTCTTTTGCTTGCTCTGTATGATTGGGGGTATGCGCCAATAATTAAAGATGTGTTAAGTTAGATTTGGGTCTTGACCTATCTTGGTTAGAAATGCCTTGATCAATTTCAATTGGAAGAATTATTTTGAGCTAACAGGTTATGTGCTTCATGTTTCATCTACATGTTTCCCTTGATGTTGACTTAGATTGTTGTGTGCCAATGTGTGAATTGTTTTGGATCACATTGGAAGATACAATAAATTTTTTATTGGTCCTCTCTATCTTTGGGATAGGACCACATTGTGTTTTGGTGGACGATTTGTTAAATTCATTATTTATCTTCTTTTTGGTTGACCTAATTAAAGTTTTGAAGAGTTGATGTCAATATAAATGGAAGATTATTTTGGATGCAACATGATGGACTAGTGTACAAGTGTGAAGAAGTGTGTGTATGAATTGTATTGAATATCTAGCAGAGACAGTGTTAAATTGTTTGAAAGGAAAGAACAATTATCTTTTAATGCCTCAATCAGCAAAGTGAATTGTTGACAAATATTGTAGTCTCTTATAAACTTTATATATCCTGCTCTAAGATAGTGAATCTCATCAGGTGCTTTATGTCTTCTAAAGTTGGTTGGTACTTCATCGTTGCAAGTCCTTTGTATCTTTCTCTAAGGTTGTGAGACTTCTTGCAAGTCTTTTTGATAGTGAGCCTTTATATTGTGAGTTAACTCTCACTGTGGTTTTTCCCTCATTAGGTTTTCCACATAAATCTGTCATTCTCTTGTGCATTTGTGTTCTTTTATTTATCTTTCTTTGCTACTAATCTTATTAGAAGTAGAAATGTTATATCTTTCATCGTTGAGGATTGTTTTTTATTAGCGGTAAAACAAGTTTTGAAGGGATCCTGAAACCCTTTACAAAAAGAACAACTAAAGCATAAGAAAATTACAATGAGCAAACATCAGCCAAAAAGAAGGACAAAAGCAGCAACTCTACATATTCTTGAGGATATATGTATCTTTCGTGTCTTCCACCATAGTCTTTTGATAATCATCCATAGCTTTAGGCATATCTTTACTAGGGGCCCCAGCCTACACTTTGGTCTTGTTGTGCGTTCTAACACCAAGCCCACCCACATTAACCTCACTAATTAAAACACTCTACACCCCAACAACTCTATCAATAGAACCCTCTTCCTCCATTTGCATACCACCAGCACCAACACCCTCACCAGGATCCATCTCCTTACAATTCTTGGCAAAATCAACAAGAGTGGAGATACCCACATACTCATAATTCACGGTAGTTGATGAGTCTAGTTTATGGTTTAATTTTGGTAGAATTTATGATCTATTTGTTGAAGTTGTCATGGACCTTGATGTTTGATTGTTGATATTTCCTCAAAACCGTATCTACATTGGGCCTAATTTTATCTCTGCAAATATTTAATGACATTGACATGTTATATGGACTATCTGTGTTAATTCTACATGTGGATTAATGAATGTTCTTTAAGATAGTTACAGATATGTGATTATTGTGTGTACTAATATTTCCATGCAGATATGATTTGAGACCACTAAATCGAGAAGATTTTTCCAGCTGGTCATTCACCATAACGGTTAATAAAGTGGTCATGCAAAGGTCAACGAAGGGAAGACTATCGATGGTGGGAGATTCCTCATGCAAATCAAGTTGTAGCCGCCTTGTAAATGATCTTTATTGTTGTTGAGTGAATATAGGTGTTACTGTTGTGCTAAATTTGCATTGAGGCAAGCACGTCTGACTAGATTCCATGCATGCATAACCGCCTCTCCACTTTCTCTACTTTCACTAAAATGGCGTCCTTCCAATTCATGGAGTTGATCGCCTTGTTTAGTTAGTAGCTTCTTTTCATATAAATAAGAGTCGGATGCTCCTTCTCAGAAAGGTTGCGCGATCTGATGATGTACTTGCATTCTTATTTTTCAGCAATACAATTAGACTGCTCTATTGTACTCATGTTTTTCCAATGAATTAGATGAAGTTATAAGTCTATGCATTTGATTTTACATTAGTTTTAGAGGATACTCATCCAAGGGCCCACTTGGTGAGAATTTTTTCCTTAGTTTAGTTATTACTTTTTGTTTAGTAATTAGTTAAGAATCTAGCACTGACTGTTCCTATAGCCACTAGAATTCCATTCTATGACTATTCCTATCCTATTTGTTCGCTCAGATTTGCATTTATGTCATGCATTTCAGGTTAGCATATTTATTGGTTGATGTTCAACACTTATGTTATTTATTTCCAAGTAATTTACCTTCAACATTATTTTTTTTTTTAATTGTAGAATGAGTATGGCTACTTTGGATCCTTAGTGCACATATTGTGTTGACCCATTTCAAGTTCACATCCCTGGGTTGACAAGTTAAATGCACCTTCATGATGATTGAATGGCTATTTAGTTTAGATGTCCAATCTCTGAATCACAGTTGTAAGGGATTAGTTGTTAGATCATTGTAGGAGGCCAACAGTAGTCCCCTCCCCACACTTTGCCAGATTTGCACTAATCGTTTCCCACTGCAATTCTAGGGTCAGGATTCTCTCTTCAAACACCTATTTCATCTTCAGCGTTTGTTCAACAACAATCCTTAGAGACTCAAACAGTTCATCAACTTGATTCTAAACCAAGGATTCACTCACTTTACTCACCACCCCCTGACCCTAATATTGGTCATATTGATTTCATGAAACACCCATTTAAACAACTTTAAAAAAGACATGGATCCATCCTTAGCCATTTCTAGAACATTGGAAACTTCCTCACAGTCAAAGTTAAAAATATCTTTACCCACAGCAACATCCTCCTGGGAGGAACTCACCTTATCCTGACTAATACCAACTTCCTTACCTTTACCTTCAACCATCGACATCTGCATTTTACATATTGAAATGGAAATTTCCTCAGCAATAGACCTCCTTTTATTCTGCACCTCCATGTCCACACCTAGAGAGTCCAAGACACCCAACCCACCATCCAACTTCACAAGAGCAGTTGCTTGTAAGTCCACCATCTGGCTAGTCGACCTAGTCACCATTTTCTTATTGATACCCTCCATCTGACCTTGCTTCCTTTTGGTTCCCAAAATAGCCTGGGATGACACTTCACCAGCAATAGCAATCCTATCCTTGAGGATAGTAGAAGGGGCAATAGGATTAACTTTCCTTGGCATGTTTGAAACCTTATCCTCGCTACAGGTCTCATAGTCCTTCTGGATAGGACCCAAGGCCCCTTTATCAGCCTTACCCACATCAAGAGTTTGTGAGAACACTTCCATGGGAGCCTAAGAGTTTGAAACATAATCCATGTCCTCCTCCATTTCAGACTCCTCATCCAAAACTTTTGTCTTCTTCCCTTTCACAAAGACAAGCTCATCTTCATAAGCAGTTTCATAATCCTCAGTCAGCTTCTTTTGCTTACCCTTAGGAGTGATATTTGGTGGCTTAGATACCTCAAAGGCTTTAGCATAATCCAAGATTAGTAAAATAAGGCCCACATGTAGCACTGAATTCTTAGGGTTCTTTTTATGGTCCTTCAAACCACACTCCAGAGAGGCCAAGAGATAAAAAGGAAAAGAAATTTTCTTCTTGTGGCGAAAATGGTTAAGGAGAACAAAATGGTAGGCATTAACAACAGAAAAATAGCCTTCAATAGTTATATACCTCATTAATTCCTCTAGAACATCCCCCCCAAAGAGCTTTAAGCGAGCTACACTGGTACCCTCCACTCTTTGTCATCTTCAGATATCGCTCTTCAATTCCCTTGAAAAAAACTCCATGGCAGCCCTAGATTCTTTATTATCCCTGTACACCTTCTTCCCTTCCGTAGAGAGCCCAGAAATATTAGCAATAAAATCCTCATTAGCATCAAACTCGGTACCTCCCAATTTTAAAACCCTGTTGTTTTAGCCCTTAGCAAACAAGGCCATAGCCTACAATTTGTAACCATGTAGCATTTCTAGCTAAGGTGTAAGCCCACCTTTCTCTAGGATACCCCACACCTCCTTTTTCATTGTTGATAATTATTTATCATATTGAGGGTTTGAATTTCTATATCTATTTAAAGGTTTCAATAAGAGGGTTGTATTGTACTGAAAGTTTTAAGGTCCAGAAGAGCTTAAGTTTTTTAATAGACTGATTCACCCCCCTCTCAGTCTCTAGGTGTGTTCAAAAATTGGTATTAGAGCCAAGTTCCTCTAAAGAAGCCTAACAACTTGAGGTAAAGGTCTGGGATGGTGCATGATGTTTCATACAAGGGTCCTAGATTTGATGGGAGTAATTATGCTTTCTAGAAACTAAGAATGGAAAGACACCTAAACTCCTTAGGGATTGGTGTTTAGAAATCAATCAAAGATGGTCATACTACTCCTACTACTCCTCCAACAAATACTGTTGAATTCAGATTATATGAATGCAATGTCAAAGCTAAGAATTATCTCTTATGTGGATTAGCTTATTCAGAGCTCTTAAAGGTGATGAATTGTAGTTTTCCTAAATATGTTTGGGAAAAGCTTAGCAACATCTATGAAAGTGATACAAAAATAAAGAAAGCTAAGATGCAAATCTTTAAAAGTATATTTGAGACTCTAAAGATGACAGAATATGAAAACACTGTAAGTTACATGTGCTCCAAGTACAAGAAGTTCGTTGGAATCACTGGGGTGTGTGCAAGAAGTTGAGTCCACTTTTTGGCCAAAAAGTGGAAGTGTTTTCCTTGATTTTCAAAATTTGTCACATTTGACCTTAAAATTTGAACTTAGAGATGGAATCTTTAAAAAAGTCATTAATCATAAAATGTAGTACTCGAAGTCTAATTTCAAAATATGTAATTTATTTTAATACCCAGATGATACAAATTAATTTTTAATATAGGCATTTCTAAAAACCATTGTCTAAAAGTCACTTTTTTTAACCATACCATGCACATGTACGTCAATTATATTTTGACCTAAATAATCATATTTTTCTAAATCCTTTTAGGAAAAGATTCAAGTAACTCACTAAAGCACATTTTTTATCTTTTTTATTGATTTTTTTGTTAATTTTTTATCGGCCATAGTTTTTGTTTTGAAAAATCGTTGTGTACGTCATGCATAAGATGACCTAAACTTATCATTTTTTAAATTATTTTTTTAATTGAAAAGAATTTTCTGAAGTACGTTTTCGTACAATTCCTTTTAATAAAAATTTATTAAAATACTAAAAATCCTTGATATTTCAAGTTTATGGACTAGTTTCATCAAAAATTAATTGAAAATAGAAAAAATAATCCAATTGTAAAAATTACATGTTTGGAATCTACATTGTCTCATCTATAAGGGGTTTAATTTTGTCAAAAAAAATTGCAAAAAATGTCTTCTAACATATGTCCAAAGTCACTATTTTCTTGTGACATTGACATGACCTTCAATTTGTAGGTCAAACCAGGTCCAAATCTTAGGTTCGGGTCCCCAAGCCTTTTCTGGAACCGAAAAACAAGGAAAAAACCCAACCAAAAATTCAAATTTTAAAAAATAGGATCCCGATTTACAAAATGAGATCCCGATTTGTAAACGGGATCCTATTTCCTTCATTTATTATTTTAACCGTTGAAAAAAGAAATGGGATCTCATTTATAAACTAGATCCCATTTATTACGGGATCCCATTTTAAATGGGATCTTGTTTTTTTTTTACTATTTTTATTTTATTTTTACTAGTAAAATGTTACTATTAATTCTATAACTTGACAGTGTATGACCGACAAGGACAATTTCACCTATTTTCTATCGATTTTTGTCTTCTACAAGGTCTTGAACTTGCAATTTGAATTGAATTTTTGAAAGGAAGCATCATTGGGACAGTTTTTGAGTGGAATTGTGTTCATTTTCTACTCATTTTAAGGAGGAACAAAGGAGGAAGACTTTCACTAGTGACATTCATTTGTACTTTAGAATTTTGTAATCATGGGATCTCGAACTCGTAATAAGAGGAAAGATAGGAACGTATTGACCCCTAAAGAAATTGAAGCAAAGAGGGAGAAGGAGGATAAAAGACAAAGAGATAGAAGAATGAGGATCTTCGATCAATGAATAATGTCAAAGCATCCAATTCCACAACTATTAAAGATAAAAACATTGAGGACCATAGATGTAGATGATGCAAATTTACAAGAGGTGATTGTGGAAAATAATATGATTATACAAACTACTCCTAGTATGTCTTCAAATCCACCTTTTGAAATGCTATGGAGAACGTTTCAATATGCACAAATCCAAATACATCTTCAAATCCACCTTTGAATGATATGGAAACTTTGATTATGGGAGATTTAAAACAAGCTAGATTTGACAACGTTGAGATTGATAATATTAGTAGAGATGAAAATTTTAGACATTTTGTTGTTGAAAATGAAAATGAAAATCGTTTTGTTGTTGAAAATGAAGATGAAAATCGTTTTATTCTGTAAAATGAAAATGAAAATTTTTTTGTTGTTGAAAATGAAAATGAAAATCATTTTGTTGTTGAAAATGAAGATGAAAATTGTTTTGTTTTTGAAAATGAAAATGAAAAGTGTTTTGTTGTTGAAAATGAAAATGAAAAGCGTTTTTAAAAATGAAAAATAAAACCATTTTGTTGATGAAAATGAAAATCCTTTTGAAGTTGAAAATGAAAATGAAAATCCAAGTTGCGATGTTGAAAATGAAAATATTTTTAAAAAATTGGAAGAGATGTTTTGGATAATCTTCTTGGTAAGATTTCTTGGAAACAAATAAGAATGCATGCCAATAGATTATACAAAGAATTTTTTATCATAAAAACTATCATTTCAATGTCAACTCATGATGTAATTGATGAGAATGTGGAAAATGAGAAAAGTAATGAAAAAGTCAAGCATTTTTGTTAAACCAAGAAGAAAATATCAATCACTAAAACATGTTGTCTATTATTGCTAGTGCCATTGAGTCTATTGGAAAGAATAGTTGATCTGAAGATAAGAATGCAGTGTGACAGGCTATAACAATTGCTATAGTTAATAAAACAACTTTGAATAAAATAATGTTAATCAATATTAGTGAAATTCTAAAAATGCATCCTAAAACATTGGTAAGAGCGGCAAAGAGAAAAGAAAGTATAGAAAATGATCCAATCAACCAATGTTAGAGTTTTAGTGGTCAACTCCTGAGGTCTAACATGAAATTGAATATTGAAATCAAATATTTGATTGAAAAATATTGGCATGATAATACTAGGGTATCGTCTAATACTAGAGATGTTTTAAAATTATGAGTGGGATCCAAAGTTTATGATCCTCATCCAAAACACCTATTAGACACAACTCAAACTGAACTTTATAGAAAAATTTGTGGTGATTCAGTCTTACCTGGTAATATTAGAATAAGTCAAAGATCTTTTGAAAAATGTAAACCTTGGTATTGTTGAATGAACAAGACAACTGAGAGGGGGGTGAATTAGTTGTATCAAATTAAAACATTAAAACCCTTGATAGTAATCAAATCCACATGCATTCATAAAACCCTTAATATGTTATAAATTTTAAACATGAAAAGCAAATAATAGAAACTGAAACAACCAACAGCATACACAAGAGAACACCAAATTTACATGGAAAACCCTAGAATGGAAAAAACATGGTGAGGATTAGCTCACAATATAAGTAATTGCAAAATGGGTACAAAGAGGATCACTGATAGAATAGGACACACTATTCAGAAAGGCTCATAACCCAAGCTCATTGTCAGAATAGAAAGAATAAAAGAAGATAGAATGTTACATAGAGAACAAAATCTCAATGCAATAGATAATCCACCACAACTCCAACAACACTTGTAGCCTTTAAGAGATCAAGATACCTTAGCTCACTATATTCAACAATCTTGTATTATAGCTCACACTGCAATCCACACTTATGTACTTAGTTTTGCATCACAACGCTCAACACTATTTCACACTTCATCTTGCATCAATTCACCTTGCATTTATGCCATCCACAACTTGAAAAGCATCTTCAAGTCGGCTACACTTACCTTACACTTTACAAATTCAAAATAGGTCAACACTAAGCATTCCCTCAGTGGATAGGAATGAAAGTGAACCAATACAAAACTTAATTGGGACCCAAATCAACTCTCACACACCACGCTATGCCTTTACTAATGTTCAAACATCTTCAAATGTAGTGTAAACACCAGGTTGGCTGTTACACGCACAGTACACTCAAACTACACTGCCAAACACTACAACACTAAAATTCATCTTCCAGATCACCAAACCATGAATCCTCTTGACACAGGAAAGAGATCAATACCATTAGCATACCTTTAGAATCACAAGACCTAAAGAGAAATTTTGGATAAACGTGGATCAAAAACATTTCTCCCAAAAACCTTTGTAAGAAACACTACAAAACTAGTTCACACACTAGTGAACATAACTTCCTCAAACCATCGATCTAGAAGCCCAAATTTTGGATATAGAAACTTTGAACACCACTAACCTACATATCCAAACCACATAAGAAAATATTCAACCTAGAAGAAATGTGAAGCAAAACCAGAACACTTTTGCAAACTAGAACACCTTTACAACAACTTATTTCCTCTTTTTATCAATTTTATCAATATCCTCAACATCTAAACCATAAATAGAAACTTATCAAAGCAACACTGGAGGTTAACATCAACAACTTAACTGATGACAACATAATGCAACTAATCAAAAAAACAATCTCTCTCAACCACTACACAACTATCACCAATGACAACACAAGCTTGTTGACATCAATGACAACACCTTCATACTTGGAACAATCTCCCCCTTTTTCATTGATGGCAACACAAGATGTGAAAAAACATCAAAGACACATCAGCTCTAAACATTCCTATTTCCTTTTCTCTTTTCTCCCCCTTAACTCATTACATTCTCATTTTTCACAAGTCTCATTCTCCCCCTTTGACATCAATGGTAAAGGATAAGATATTTTTCATTGTTCTCCCCCTTTGACATAGAACCAAGATACTTGCAACTGCTCTAAATACTCCCCCTTAGAAGTACACACCAATCAACTCAATGATGCAGGAGCATCCAATGGTTGAATGACAATCTTGCATCAATTAAAAAAAAAAAAAAAAAAATTGTGTTGATTTTATTTTAATAATGTTTTGTTGAATAAAATTGCAATATTAAGCCAAAAATAATTATTAAATAAATTGGCTTAATTATTGTGCAAATGGTGTAGTGGAAGGTGGTGAAGAGTATAGTTTCTAAATTAGAAATTAAGGAGGGAAAAATCATGGCATGGATTTTTTGCGAGTTGAAACTTGTGACAACTCATTAATGTTCGTAAAATGTAGCAGTGGAGAATCTGGGCACCCATATTGAGTGATTTTCTTTTTTCTAATTTGGGTCCCTAATTTTTAGGAGTGTGAATCCAAGTTGTCACCTAAACTTAGCAATTTCCAAGAAGTGGATTTGAAGATGATTTTTTAGCATTTAATATTTTATTTTAATATATTTAACATGATTTTTCCATGTTTGGTGTAGTAGAGGGGAGTGATAGCAAAAAGTGGCTATGATTGATTTGTTGGAGGGAGAAAACTTGACAATTTTGAGAGATTATCATTTTTTGGATTTTTGGGAAGGAAAAGAGGAGGTAGAATCTTCTTGGAGAGGAGATGGGAAGTGTATTATTGCAGGTTTAATGGTGTGTAGCAGCAGAAAATTGATGAGGATGTCCATAGTTGAAGAGCAGCAAAGTGGATTATTGAAGAATGCAAATCGAAGAGCCTATTTCATAGTGCAAGGAGTGATTTGACGAAGGAGAACTTGCAGCTTATTTTTTTATGTTTTTTATTGTCATATTTCAGATTTAAATCTGTTATGTAATGGTTTTTCATCAGCCTATATGGCTATAAAATATTTTTAATCTGATTTCAATGAAGTTGTGAAATATTGATGCATATTTGAGTAGTGAAACTTAAGATTGTTGCAGCAAATTTGTGTGTTTATTTCAATCATATTTTGGGTGCTTGAATGTTGTTGTGAGTTTATTTTTAAGGTTTTTGGATGATATTTCATTGGTGGTATTAGAGCTGGTGTTCTTGAGGCAGTTTGCACCAGGACCTGGGGGTGGAGTGTGTGTAGTGTGTAGACCGATCGTCAAATGTGAGGAAGTCTTTACTTGAGAGGTTGCATATTGAGAGTGTGTGGAAAGTGATTAACGAAATTTCAAAGAAGAAATGCAACAAGTTCATCATAGTTGTGTATGCAGGTGAACAGGATGGAGAAAATATTACAAAAGTATGCTTTGAGGATACCATGAAGGAAGATGGTGAGAAAAGTATAGTAGAGGTTGAGAGGAAAAAAGGTGCAGAAATTGAAGAGAAAAGATTTTGTAGTGGTAGATGAGTGTCCTTTGGAGGACTTAAAGGCATTGGAAAATGAAATTGTAGCTGACCTTGAACATAAGCAAAATATGGCAGCAAATAGTGGTGAGAAAAAGGTTGTAGAGAAAGAGGTAATGTTCTAATGTATGGCATGATTTTAGTGTACTAGTTCCACTTGTAAATTGTATAAATTTAGACCCTCAAGGCCTATATTTTTATCTTCTGTTAATTTTATTTATGATAATATTAGCTTTAATAATTTACTTGTATGCAAACAAACAACCTATTTTTATAAAGGTAAATAAGGTAATTTTGAAAGAGCCCTAACCATTTTTACATAATAAGATTGATAATTCAATGAAGCCCAACCAACAACAAAGAGCGACAACAATGATCAAACTTCTCTAAGGTTGAAAAAAATAGAAAGAAATCACCACCACAAACAAAGGAGCTAAAAGCAACAAACATAAGGCATACAACCCAAGGACCATAATAGACCAACCAAGCCAAGGCAATTTAAAACTAAAATGCTCCAAGGAGCATTGAACAATCCTTTTCATTGACTACTTGAAGAAAATTTCCTTCTTGGTTGATCTCCCTTTTTTAATTGCCACTTATAATCAAAAAGATACAAAGGGTGGTTAAAAAATTTCTCCCCTAACTCCAAAGCTATTTTTCTTTATAGGTTTTGGGTGACCTTTGTATTTCCTTTACAGGGCTGGAGACATTAATAAATTGAGTCTCCCCAAAAATCCCTATTTTCCTAAAATTCCCTCTCCCTACATCCCTTCTTCATTATCACTTCTTGAAGGGTCCTAATTATATCATTAATTCCAATTGAAGAGCGGTTTCCCTTCTCACTACTACTCACCAAGGGTGTCTCAATAGGATGAGAAGGTACTACATTTTTTTTTCTCCAATTTTTTTGCATTCTCTCATTGCTCAAACACCTTACCATAGCACAACCAACTTTGAGGCTTTTTTGGAAAACCACCAAGGAATCCTCATAAACAATTTGTTGCACCCATTCACCAAGTTTAGATAATAATTTTATCAAATAAGAGAGCAATGTATCCACCTCAACAATGACACATAACCTACATAACCTAGCAAACAATAAGCATTTCTTGGATTGGTGATCACATCCATTACCAAAAATTGGTCGAAAGAGTTAACAATGCCCATCAAAACCTCCTGCTCCCAATATTCCAACAATCCAAGAATCCTAACCCATACAAGAATCTTGTTGATGCATTCTTTGTTAGGTTCAAATCATTGTAACCATTCTTATGTAATAATTCATACTTGTCAAGAAATCACAAGCCATCCAAGAAGGTATGTACACAATCTTTATGGTTTGAGAAAGAGATCAAAAAGAAACCTTTCATCATTTCCAAAATCTCCAAATGGCCCCTAAGTTTCCATTTTCATTGAGCCCACTTGCTAAACACATCAATATTTGGCCTAGCTCCAAAAAACTCCAAGAAACAAATTCTCCAACTTGGAACCTAGCCTATCAACAATAGAATCAAGGATACAAAGTAGAATACCCTTACCATCCACAATTTAAGCCATAGACTAACCAAGAGGAAAGAAATCCAAACATTTGATAATATCAACCCAAGATTTCACCAATCATGCACAAGCACTGGCCTCTAAATTATTAGCTAACATAAACACCAATCCAACCACCTCAACCTCTAAGGCCTAAGTAGCATGTATGGTAGAACCCTGCAAAGATTCCACCTTAGGGCATGATTTTTATTCATACTCTTAAGCATAATCAAAAGGAGGGGTTTCATCACCACTACTCATAGGAGAGCAAGGGACTTGGGAATAAAAGGCACCTATAACAACACAAGAGCTAGTCAATCCAACTATTAGCAACAAATAGCTACCCACAACACCCATGGGCCCTTACATGGAGAGATACCCAAGCACCCAATCACTAACAAAAGGAAACCGCGTTTCAACCCCTATTTGAGACTATTTCAATAAAAAATCCATGCGAGCAAATATCCTTGTTATATACTAGAGAAGTAACCGGTGCAAATATTTGTAGAAAAACTCAATTCAAAAGTGATGTTTTAGCTCTAAATTCATTGTTCCAATAAGTTTGAGGAGGTTATTGAGAAGGGTCTCTCTATGGAGAAAGCCCTCATTGGAAAGGGTTAGTGAATTTTTTTTAAGAGAATAACAATAACCCGAGCACTTCAAATGATAAAAATAATTCATGGTCGCAAAACAAGAATGTGACAAATGATGGGGTAGTGTACGCAAAAATATTAAACAAGGATCACCTTTCCATTAGTATTAAAGGACCTTCCCCATCAAATAGCAATAATCCACCACAAAATCATGAGCAAACAACAAACGCATTTCAGAACACTACACAACAAGGTCCTCAAAGGGCTAATAATCCACAATGAAATACACACCCTTAGGGGAATCCATTGAATTGGTTTTAAATAAGTTGTTACAATACAATGTGATCCACCTCCCTAAAATAAGACACTATGAGCCAACACCTTTCAAATCATCCTGGTGGAATGATAATGACTTTTGTGAATATCATAAGACAAAAGGGCATAAAACCTCTTCATGCTTCAAACTCAAGAATGTTATTCAAGACCTCATAGAGCAAGGAGAAAATGATTGATAATCTGCAAGGATCCTCAAATACTAACCATAACATCTTCAAATATCCCCTACAAAATCATGGAAAGAGAAATCCCTATAGTTCAGAGACATCTACTAAGGACCACACCAACTACACTAGTGTTGCCTATGAATACACAGTTAACAATATCCAACAAACTAATAATAATGTCTCACCTATACCCACTAAGAGCAAGAATAATGAGTGTTCAGTTACATTTACTGAGTGCAATGTCCCTTTACATAAGCCTCAACATAATGATTCTCTACATCTTGAAGTCTTTGTCCATAGATATAAAATCAGACAAGTTTTGGTAGATGGTGGAGCAGTACTTAATATTTACAGTCTAAGTCTAGTTATGCAACTAGGATATTCTAATGATGTTGTCAATCCCCATACAAAGATCTGTATCAAATCATATGATGAAGTTGAGCATGAATCTAGAGGCTCTATCACACTACCCATCCAAGTCGTACCCATTACCCTTGAGACTATTTGTCAAATATTGGACCTTGATATTCCCTATAATATCCTCCTGGGATGCCCATGGATCCATGCCATGTAGGTTGTTCCATCCACATTCCATCAATGCATAAATTTCCCTTACAATGGAACTAAAGTGATTATACATGTTGATCCAAATCCATTTCAATATTGCAAGAATTCATAAAGCAGTCATGGCCTTTCACAATATTATCTTACCAACAATGCATCCTTCCCTTCATTTTCATACATTGAGCCTTCATTACTATCCACATCATGCACTCCCTCAAAGATCAAGGTTAAGGTCAGATTCCTCATCGTTGGAGAATATTATTGAACAAGACAACTGAGAGGGGGGTGAATCAGTTGTCACAAATTTAACCTTTAATTCATTCACCAAAACTAAACCTTAACACTACTTAGCAAATTAAATAATAAATACTATTGTAAAAATTGAAAACCATCACATAAACACAATAACACCAGATTTACGTGGAAAACCAAATAAGGGAAAAACCATGGTGAGGATTAATGCCACAACCCTCCTTCTAGAACATTTGAAATAAGACTCTTTGATTATTCAATTAAGTTGGTTTGATGGTAATTATTATTTTATTAAAACTTAACCAAATTAATAATAATGATAATAATAAAGTTAAAGTTATAAATCTAATTATTAAGAAAATAAAATAGTTACTTATAAAAAAATAAAACAAATAAATAAAACTTGCAATGAAAAAATTTAATTTTCGAAATAAGAGTTTTTTTTTTCAAATTATAAATGAAATAGTAATTAAATTCTATTTTATTTAAAATGTTTACATATTTTCCTACTTCATCATCCTAATCTTTTTTCCCACTCATTTTGGAATTAAATCTTCCCTTATCAATCAACTGTTCATTTTTTTTAGAAACATCATTTTATAACTATATGTAAAATAAGAAACTTCAAGTACATCTTTATCCATAATTTTAAAATTAAAATTTTATCATTATCCCCTCATGAGTTAAAATAGAAACTTTCCCTTCACCTTCCCAATCTTAACTATTGCATCTTTATCCATATTTTTAAATTTAAAAGTTATCATTATCCCCTCATGAGTTAAAATAGAAACTTTCCCTTCACTTTTCCGATCTTAATCATTGATTTTCAATATTAAATATTGACCACTGATTTTACCAACAAAGCTTGATGATTGAAATAGTATGCAATTTGCTATAAATATGGCTCTCTAACCTCTTTTTAGGGGGGAAGAAATATATATTTTTTTTTTCAAAACGTTGATTTTCATTCTTGATTCCATACCTTTCTTTGCATAGTAAGTTCTTAGGAAAGATAGGAAGTAGGAGGACATTTTTCCGTGCTTGGTTGTAGAAGAGAAAAGAATTGGAAGGATCAAAGAGTGTGGAATTCAAAGAATTGGAAGGATCAAAGAGCGTGGATTCAATAGAGAAAGGAGTTGGAAAATTTGTGTTACAGGTAGGCATCAATTATGCTTCCTTCTCCCTTAATTGATTTAGAGTAATTTCTTTTACTGCATGACAACCTTGCTTTCAAATGAGTTAGATTTAAATTTGATAATAATTTTATAGGAAAGATTAAGTTTTATGCTAAGGTTTAAAATATTTACTTATGCTAAGATTTAAGATTGATAAAACATTTTGTTCTTATTTTTATTTTCTTAAAATTCTATTGAAGAATAAGTAAAAAGAAAATTCCTTTAAAACCTAACTTAAATCTTATCTAAAGAAAAGTTTTAAAAAAAAATTTACTTTCTAAAATAAAATTTATCTTACTTCTCTCTGGAAATTTATCTTTTATTTTCATTTGAATATTGCCTAATTAGATTAAAATTTACTCAATTCATGCTTGACTTCTTATTAAATAAATAAAAAAAAACAAATTATTGAAAACATAATTGAGAATTTTCTATTTAAATTTATTGAATTTTTTATTTTTTTTTTCAAAGGATTCATTGATGTTATAATGTAACTTTCTCATTAAAATAAGTAAATTATTTTGCTAAAAAGTTTTAATTCAAATATATATACAAAACATGTATAAAACATCTTAAGTTTATAAGGCTTCTTAGAAAACCTTATCAAATTTCTTCAAATATTAGAGTGTAATTTTTATTAACTTTCTTGGGTCTTTTCCTTACAATATAAATTGTTACTAATTATATAATAAATTTTAGTGATTTGAAAATTTAATTTTTGTTAATACTTTTATTTGTAAAATTGTATTTATTATTATTAGAAAGATTAAATTAATTAAATTCTATTTTAAATATTAAAACTAAGATTATAGTTAGTTGATTAAAGAGATCGTTTATCAAGCTTATACATGAAATAATTAAATTGTTTAAAATCAGAAACTTAAGGGGAATATTGGTAATTTTAAAATTGGAAACTTAAAGAAATATTTTTTTTCAATGTTTTTCTTTTAGAAATGTTTCTTAAACAAAAATTATAAAACTATGGCAAAAGGAAATATTCTTTTATTTTTCAACAAATCAATTAGAAGGGGAAGCTATAACAATAAATTAAGAAAAAGAAAAAAATAAATAAAAGATTTCTTTTATAAAGGAAATAATTTAAGTAAGTTGTACAAAATAGAAATTTAAAACTATAAAACACAAAATCAGATTTGTTTTTATTTTATAATTCACAAAATCAGATTTGTTTTTTTTTAAATGGATTATTTACTTCTAAATTATTTTATAATTCACAAAAATCAGATTTGTTTTTTTTAAATGGATTATCTACTTCTAAATTATTTTATGAATCACAAAATCAGATTTGTTTATTTTTAAAAATGGATTATTTACTTATAAATTATTTTATAATTCTTTTAGAAATATTAATTTAATTTTTTTCCATGAAAATGGATACTTCCTTTAAATGTATGCTTTTCTTTAGTTAGTAAAGTAATGAGTAAAATTATTACTATTATTATTATTCTCTTTTTTTTTCATATAAATAATATTAAGTTAACTTAATTGACTTTGACACAATAAATTTTAATGACTTACTTCAACTTATTCAATTTTTCTTTTCACTTAGTGAATTTGTGATAAATTAATGTTATTATGTAACTAATTTATTTACAAAATAGATTAGAAATGTCAATAAAATTAAATTAATTATATTTTGTCAAGTGGTTAATGATTGATGAATTAAACGATAGCTAAATTTCTTTTAAGAGGATAATTATTGCATTAATCCTTAGTAATTATTTACTTTCCTTATGTGCGAAATGTTTAATCCCAATTTATTATTTATTTTGAAAAGGTAGATTAGTATCTCAAAATTTATTGGCCATGGTGTAGTTAGTACATAATAATGTTCATTTCATTTTCAAAAGTATGTTATCTTGCAAGAAGAAATTAGATAGTTGTTATTTTCTTTCTTAGCTAGGTAAACATTAATCAAGAGTTGAAACTAAAACCTAGCAACGTTCGGTATCACCGGTGCCTCTGGCTCACGTTTATGAGTAATGTCATCGCGCTTGAGCTACTGCATCCATAGCCTAATATAGCTGCAACAATGGTGTTTGTGGCACCATCCCTTTAAATCGCCGGGGAGTAATAAGGAACATTTGTTGTATTAAAATCCAAGAGACGGGTAATCTCTCTTGGATTGATAATTTAATAAGATAATTGTAAATGAATGAAAACTTCACTAGTTCAAACCTAGAAAACCCCATTGTAGGATTGATAGAATTTATTTTGAAGATATGTTAATTGAATCTCAAATGGGTTCAAGGGAGACGTCATTAGGAATTAGGATTTAGATATCTAGGAAACAAGTAATAGTCTTAGAGACTATCTACTTATACTTCTTTTTTTCATTGCTCCCCTTCGTGGGTAGTAGTCAAAGAGGAACTGTCTAGGGAAATGAGGCCCTAGAAAGGGCTATGTACCCACAAAACAGTTCACATCAAACATAGTTTAGAAAATAGAACTACATATTTTACACCTTGATCCTATTTGGAAGCAGGGTATGTAGGCGGTCTGGGAAATGAAGAATGCTCCCAGTACCTCAGGCGTTCGGGGATGGGGTTAGGAAAAGTTAGATTAAAAATAAATTAATAATTAATAATTCAAGAGAATTGCTTGATTGTTAAGGGGGGGTTTAATAATGTGTAACATAAAAGTAAGATTAAAACACGTTCTTTATATACTCGGAAGGAATCCCGAATGGATTCACTTGACTCCCTAAGGCCTTATGCCGAATTCCGAGGCAGGACTCAAGATGTATAGTTCATCTTACATACTCCTAAGGATAATGACCTCAGTGCACCTCCAAGGGGAGGTGTAGTCTTTAGTGAGTGACTTAGGACCCGGATGGTCTCGATGAGTCTAAGTCTCTGGCCAGAGCACATTCCTATCTTTTATGGGTAGATGCCTACCCTATTTGCGTAGTTGCCTATCTCGAATGGATAGATGAACCCTTGTCCCATATGGACAAATACCTAACCCGTATGGTTGGATGCTTGTCCCAGATGGATGGATGCCTATCCCGTATGGATAGAAGTACCTGAGTATATAATTGAATAAACACATAATGAGATAATAATCAAGAAACAAAAAAAAAATATAGTGGTAAATTTTGGGTTATAGGTGGGTTATTACAATTAATTCACACTATAGAGAATCTCAAAACCGATTACAAGAGGCTCACTCCCTGAGAAACAAGGCTCACTGCCAAAACAAGGACTCACTATCCAATAGGGCTAAGAACCCAAAGAGCTCACTGCCACAAAGATACAAAGAAGATAAAGAAGACTTGTTATAAAGAGAATACAATCTCAATGCAACATAGAAATCCACCACAATTCGCTCAATCCACTTGTAGACATGCACGAATGATAGAGTGCACCTTCAGCTCATTGCTTTCGTAAACTCAACATTTAGGCTTCACATTGATCTACCATACTCACATCATACACACACACTGATTCACACTTATCTCTATTCTCTTTGTGCTCTTTTCTCTATTTCCTTTGTTCTCTTCGCTTCTTCTTCCCTAACTCATTATGCACTTATACCATATTCAACTTTGAAACATATCCAAAGTCGATCATATAAATTCAAATTCAAATTAGGTCAGTGCAAAAACATCCTAGGGTGGAATTAGAATGAGGGAAACCCAAACACACGCTTCATAAGGACCCAAATAGATCCAACACACTTCACTAACTCTAAAAGTAGTATTCCACACAAGGTTGGCCAAACCAGTGTAAAACACATAGAACAATTAAGCACGAACTTTCCAGATACCAAAATTATCTTCAATACAATCAAAATAACTCAACTCTAGAACTGCAAGTCATAAGACTTCATCAAAGAGAAATTTGGACCAACAATATTTCTCCCATACCTCAACCAAAAACACAAAAAACCACAGTTCACAACTGGTGAACATAACTCGCACTATACAATGAATCAACAGCCAAAAATTAGGATATAGTAGCTTGGACAACAACCATGATCAACATATCTGAACCATACAAATATAGGAGCAAATCCAGAGCAAAACTTGGAGCAACCACTAAACATCTACAACATATCTTCATTATGATTTTCTCAATATCCTCAACATATACAGCCAATAACCTTCATCCAGGACACTAATGACAACAATAATCAGTTGATAACCAATTAACTAGTTGACATCAATGACAACACCTTCGATCTTTCCATTCTTGCAACAATCTCCCCCTTTGTCATTGATGGCAACACATGATGTGAAAAAACATCAAAAACACCATACTAGCTCTAAATACACTTCTCAAGATTTTTCTTTTTGTTCCTTTCTATTTCTCCCCTTTAGTGGATAGTCTTTTATATTCTTCCTCTTTTCTTCCTCTTCTTTTTCACATGCTTCCTCTCCCCCTTTGACATCAATGGAAAAGGCAAAAGATATTTTACATTGATTTCCACTTTGATATAGAAAATAGAATACTCACAATGACAACACCTGATACTACCTACTCCCCCTAAGAGGTAGCCATTAAAACATCAATCCAGAAGAAAGATAGATCCATATATCCACCAAACTTATGCATCTCCATATGCATCTAGTTCAAGAAAGGAGGGGAAATGACCCCTAACTTCTCCCAGAGATACTCAAAATTATCTTTAGGAAGAGCCTTCTTAAATATATCAGCAATATGATCCTTTATCAAAACATACTCAAGATTTACTTCATTCTCCATGACCTTCTCTCTCAATAAATGAAATATGATAGATATATGCTTTGTCCTTGAGTGCATCACAGGATTCTTTGAAATGTTAATTGTACTTGTATTGTCATAGAAGATAGAAATAGGATCATCATACACCACTATGATATCTTTCAATGTCTATTTCATCCATATAACTTGTGTATAGCAAGATGCAATAGCAATATATTCAGCTTCAGCAGTAGGTAGGGAGACTAAATCTTTCTTTTTACTCAACCATGACACTAATCTACAACCAGGAAAGAATGCACCACCACTTGTATTTTTTTGTCATCTACACATCTAGCCCAATCTGCATCTATATAAGCACTTGGAGTAAATTCAGTATCTCTAGGATACCATAATCCATAATCCAGAGTGTCATTCAAATATCTGAATATTATTTTAACAACATTGGTTTCCTTAGAATCTTCTTGAAATCTAGCCACAAGACAAATAGCATGCATAATATCTGGTCTAGTAGCAGTCAAATACAATAGTCCATAAATCATAGATCTATACTTGCTCTAATCAACCTTAGGTGAATCATCATCTTTACCCAATTTTCAACCAGTCACCATAGGAGTACATACCGGTTTGGAACTGTTCATCCCAAACTTCTTCAACATCTCTTTTACATACTGAGACTGTGAAATAAAAATTCCTTTCTCTATTTGATTGATTTGTAGCCCAAGAAAGAAATTCATCTCTCCAAACATAGACATTTCAAATTATTTATGCATCTCTTCCGAAAACATATTACACATATTTTCATTTCCTCAAAAGATAATGACATCAACATATGTACAACTACAATTAATATTTTGTCATTTTCAATCTTAAAATACAAATTACTATCTATCATACCTTTGTTGAAACCTTGTTGAATCAAATACCTATCCAACCTTGCATACCAAGCTCTATGAGCTTGCTTCAATCCATATAAATCTTTCTTCAAATTGCACACCATATTTGGTTTCTCTAACAACTGAAATCCTTCCAATTGTTCAATGTAGACCTCTTCTTCTAGCTCACCATTCAAAAATGTTGACTTGACATCCATATGATAGACCTTAAAGTCTTTATGAGCAAAAAATGCTAAGAACATCCTTATAGCTTCCATTCTTGCTACCAGATCAAAATTTTCCTGAAAATCTATGCCTTCCACTTGTGAGTAACCTTTACACACAAGCTTGATTTTTTTCTAACTACTTCTCCATTCTCATTTAACTTATTTTTGAATACCCACTTTGATCCAATAATGTTTTTATCTATCAGTCTTGGGACCAATCCAAAGTTTGATTCTTCTCAATCTACATAAGTTCTTCTTTCATAGCTTCCATTCAATGTTCATCTTTACATGCTTCACTTACAATCTTGGGTACAATTTTAGAAAGTAAACACAAATTAACTTCAACAGCAGCTCTGCTTCTAGTTAATACTCCTTTAGTATTATCTCGAATAATCTGACTTTCTAAATGATTCTTTTGTACATATCTAGGTGTCTTAGGTGACACCACCAAAGCATCTTCTTCTCTTTCACTCTATTTATTCTGCTTCTCTTGCTCATCATTTTCCTATTCTTCCACAATCTCTTCAATTCTTACACAATTAGGTTCATCAGATACATATCCATCAATGTCAATTGAATTCTTCATTGTCTCATCAACCTTGACATTTGCACTTTCTACAATCTTTCTTAAGAGTCTTTTATTGAAACATTTGTATGCTTTTCTTTTAGTAGAATATCCAAGAAAAATTCCTAGATCACTTTTTCCATCAAACTTACCTACAATTTCTTCATCTCTTCTTATATAACATTTACTTTTGAATACCTTGAAATACTTAACAATAGGAGTTTTTCCAAACCATAGCTCATAGGGGGTATTTGTATTGTTTTCTCTTGCTTGAACTCCATTGAATACATAAATAGTAGTATGAATAACTTCTCTCCAATAAACTTCCGGTAAACTAGCCTCAGTGATCATTGATCTAGCAGCACCTTGAACGGTTTTGTTTTTCCTTTCAACAACTCCATTTTGTTAAGGAGTTCTCATAGTAGATAACTATCTCTTTATTCCTTGTACTTCAAAAAACATATTAAACTCATGGGAGGTGAATTCTCCACCTCTACCAGATCTTAAGCATTTTATCTTCAACTTTACTTCATTTCCAACCATAGCTTTCAATGTCTTGAATCTATCTAATGCATCTGATTTCTCTCTAGGAAATGTAACCCATGTATATCTAGAATAATCATCAATCAAAATCATAAAGTACCTTTCACCTTGTGGACTTCTCACTCTTGTAGGACTACAGATATTTGTATGAATTAAATCTAGAAGACAAGTAGTAGACTTTTCCTTTGATATGTAGTGATTTCTTGCTTGCTTTCTAAACTGGAAATTCCTACAGATAGCATTAACAGGCTTTGTAATTCTTGGTAAATATCTCACAGCTTGAATTGCACTAATCCTTGCCAAGTTATCAAAATTCATGTGACACATTATTTTATTCCATAACCAATTATCATTATTCTGAGTCATAAAGCATCATTCATCAACACCCTTAAGTTGATAGATATTTCCTTCAGATTTCTTTCTTGCAGTAATCAATGTTTCAGATCCTTTCTAGATCTCACACCTCTCATCCTTAAACACAATATCATATCCTTTACTACACATCTGACCAACACTCAAAATATTATGCCTTAATCCCTTAACATAGTAGACATCATCAATATTATGCTTTCCATCAAAACTTATTGAACCTATCCCACAAATTTTAGCACCAGTATCATCTTCAAACATAACCAAGACTCCATCATATTTTTCAAGTTTAAAAAACTTACTTTTATCACCAGTCATGTGATATGAACAACCACTATCAACAACCCAATAGTTATTTTCTTGTTTAGCATGTAGGGCAGAGATAAAAATACCTTCATTTTTCTCCTTCTCCAGAGGGCTTTCTTTCACCTATTTTTCAAAATTATCTGAAGTAGGTTCATCCTTTATAGCCAAGAACAAGCACTCATTGTCATCAAGACCTTCATACTTAGAATCTTCATCAGATATACTAGCATTCTCATTCACATAATATGTTATGTTTTTTATTAGGTAAGTAAGGATTTTGAAAGGGCCCTAACCCTTTTACATCATGAAAGATTTAGCAATTAGTACAACGGGAAATGGAACAACAACATGATAAGACAGTAGAAAGAAACTGCAAACGAAGCTAGCAAAACAACAAAAGTAGGACAGGCAACAATTCCAAAAAATAATAGTCACCCCAAGGGTGAGAGAACTAGACAATCTTCAATCCTTTACAATTACAAAGAAGTGGGGCCAAGACCCACACAACCAAAAAACCAGGCCTCATAGCCAGAAAAATAGGCCTACATGGACCTAAACCACTAATATTTTTTAAATTAGGCTTTGCAACCAACATAACAGACCACCAGGCCACCATCCTTGCTGCCCAACTAGCAACCTGAAATAGCAACCCCCCCAAGATTGGGTAGGACAAACCAAACTTCAAACCCTTAACAACAAGATTAAGCAGATCTTGGAACTTAAACCACTAGAATACAATTAATCCCAACAATACACCATGAGAGAAGTCAGGGCAAAGAACACAGCTAACAAACCAATCTATCATGCCACCCAATAGGCTGTAGAAGCAACAGCCCATAACAACATCCACCCCAAGTGTTGGCCTCCTACAATGATTTAACAACTAAGCCCTTAAAGTTGAGATTCAAAGATTGGACATCTAATATGAATAGATATCTCAACCATCATGAAGGTGCATTTAACTTTTCAACCTAGGGACACAGACTTGAAATGGGTCAGCACAGTATGTGCACTAGGAATCCATAGTAGCCATCTTCATTCTACAGCTAAGAAAGACACAATGTTGAAAGTAAATTTCTTGGAAAGAAATAACATAAGTGTTGAGCATAAACCAATAACTATACTAAGTTGAAGTGCATGACAGAAATGAAAATCTGAGAAAACAAACAGGAAACTACTTTGTCTGCTTTGGTCATAGGAACAATCACATAATGGAATTCTAGTGGCTGCAGGAATAGACAGTTGCTAGATTCTTAACTAATTGTTGAACCGAAAGTAATAACTAAACTAAAGTTTGGGATGCTCACCAAGTGGACCCCATTGGATTATTATCTCTTAAGACAAATGTAAACTTAGGTGCACAAACTTATTGTAGACATCTAAATTTAATCACTTCCATATGATTAAATTTGTTGCATTTCCGTCTATCATATTAATATTAATTTATTAAATTAATATTACACCTTTCGCTTCACATTGGTAAAGTATTTAATTTAAAAATTAAATACTTTATCTTTCACCTCTTTCCTCTCTAAATTAAATAAATACACTAATTTATTTAATTTAGTCATTTTTCCCCTTTTGATTTTAAATCAATTTAAAATTCTTCATTTCTCTCTCCTTGTCACATCCTCCATAACCTTGCCCTAATCTGAATTAATTTAATAAATTCATGATTATGATGTGCATTCTCTTAATCAGAGATTAATGTCACATCCTCCTACATTTGCCACTTGCCTCTAATCTTCCATTAATTAGCCTAATCCAATGTTTGCACAACCTTAACCAAGGTCATTAGCTATTTCTAGCACCACTTTTTGGTCAATTCTTCTATTTTTCCTTTTTAGATGTTGACTCTCCTTCCCATAAAAATTTTTAATTCTCATTTATTTATCCCATGTCTCTCTCCTCCCTATGTGAATTTTTAATTCACATTCCATTCTTCCAAGGCTTCTAGAACCTTGGACTTGTCACAATCTCCACATGTGACCAAGTCCCACCTTTTTGGAGCCCACCTTTTACCCTCTAGATCATCCTAAGAATGTGAATTTTTAATTCATATTTATATCCCCAACCACCTTTCTTTTCCCATGTAGATTTTTGAGGAATTCTAAAATTCCTCAAATGTCTCTTTCACTCCCACTTGGGGACAAGAAATCCCTTTTTGTGGAAATCCTCTCATCCCCCAAGGTGCATGTCCTTTTCCACCTCATGTACCTTTTTGACAACTCATCTCCACCTGATATCCTCTTGTCTACTTCACCCTCCACATGTCAAGATGTAAGGGCTTGTGGGTTCTCAACCCACCATAGCCTTTCATCTTGACCTTGTTGGATCAATCTTAACCCTTGAATTCTCTAGAGAATCCAAAATCTCCTATAAATACCCCCTCTTCAAGGGCATTTCCAACTTTTTGCATTTTGATAACTACATGCTGTCCATTTGAATCTTCAAGCATTTTCAATCATTTAACCATCTTTGTTAATCATCTTGCATATTGAATCTTGCATATAGTCACTCAATCCATCATCTAAGGAGCACACAACCAATCAAAGCAAGGGCCAATCAAAGAAGTATCAACAACAAGGGAGGTAAAAGTGTTTGTGTTTCATTTTATTTGCATTCATTTTCGTTGTATCACTCTTTTGGCTAATCTTGAGGTGTCCTTGGTATTTTGTTTTTCATATCTCTTAGTTGTTTTGCTCATTTAGAGAAGTGCAAATATCAGGGTATACATTTCTGGCACGCCCAGTGGGACCCACACACGGGTCTTGCATTTAATGTTTTCTTTGAGTTAAAAATTTTGCAGGAAAAGCTCGCAGAAAGGCAGTAGCGCCCCCCCAGAACCGCGGGAGCTCCCTTCACAGAACTGCGGTAGCGCCCTTCACAGAACCGCAGCAGCACCTTTCACAGAAGTGCGGTAGCGCCTTTCACAGAATCGTGGCAGCGCCCTTCACAAAAGTGCGGTAGCACCCTTCACAGAACCATGGTAGCGCCCTTCACAGAAGTGCGGTAGCGCCCTTCACAGAACTGCGGCAGCGCCCTTCACAGAAGTGCGACAGTGCCCTTCATAGAACCGCGACAGCGCCCTTCACAGAACCACAGCAGCGCCCTTCACAGAAGTGCGGCAGCGCCCTTCACAGAAGTGTGGCAGTGCCCTTCACAGAACTGCGACAGTGCCCTTCACAGAAGTGCGGTAGCGCGCTTCACAGACCCGTGGCAGTGCCCCAAAACAGCACAGTTCAGAATGGTAAAATAGGCGTTTTGGCTTCATTTTTGTTCTAGTTTTTTACAGTTTTACGTAATAACTCTCTAACATTGTGGTGGCAAGGATATTGTTGTTTTTCGCTAACGTTTTGTAGCATATTGTGGTAAAATTTGACCAAAGATGAAAAAGAGGATAACTAACATTTGTTTGCAGGGTCATCTACATGATCAAACTTTCAAAAAATTATCTCTGCTGTTTTCAAACATAGTCTAATTAGGGGGATTAAAACCTCACTATTTGCTGTGGTTGCTTATTTTTGTGTTACCCAAGGGGGCATTGATTTGTTTTCACTTTCCCCTTGCACTTCGTGTGAGCCTGGGGAGTAGTTGGAAACAGTTAGTGTCTTCCTTTTTAGTGGGACCTGCTTGGGGATTTCATCACCCCAAGGGACGATTCCAACCACGTGTACTGGCGGGGTATATAAAGGGGAGAACAAAAGTTGTACCTCAATCCAGTTGCGTTGTAATTGGCGGAGCGTCGAAGCTAGGGTGATACCTAGATAGATGTGAAGAGTTGGTCTGAGCCTTTCAGTATCTCGCTGGGGTTCCCGAATCACGCTTGTGATGGACTAGTGTTCATGGTTGTGCCTCACGTACCGAGAGTATATCGAGGACTCCCTAAAAGCCTTGTGCATCCTAGATTAAGACTTTGCCTTACCATACCCGTAATATTAATCATAGGATTGTGCTTGCTTGAGGTGTTTTCTTGTGGAAATTTTGTCAAATTTTGATACTTTTGACTTGTTTCATCATTTTGTGTCCTTGCCATAGCCTTTGCCATCAAAAACCAAGCTTTGTCCCCGCAGAAACGCGGTAGCACCCTGCGCAGAAAAGCGGTAGCGCCCTGCGCAGAAACGCGGCAGCGCCCCGCACAGAAAAGCGGTAACACCCTGCGCAGAAATGCGGCAGCGCCCTGCGCAGAAAAGCGGTAACGCCCTATGTAGAAATGCGGTAGCGCCCTGCGCAGAAACGCGGTAGCGCCCATGATTTACTGCAGAAAGGCGGTAGCGCCCCTGATTCACTGCAGAACGCTACCTACGCCTCTGATTTTGCTGTCAACGCCCTGAAAGTACCCCATTCGGATTCATTTAGCCTCTAAATCACCACTTAATCATTCCCAACTATTATCCCATTATCCTAAGTCTTCATTTTATCATTTTAAGCCTCCCAAAACCTCCATTTCATCCATTTAAACCCCCATTCTATCACTCCAAATTTTCACGAATCACCTTTAATCTACCTTTTCATTTTAATTTTCCATTCACAAGTCAATACCCTCACCTAACAGACATCACAACTTTACCATTCACACCTCCTAAACACCACCCATAGCCAAACCGTCCTAACCTTGCACTACAAAGTGGTTATCTAAATTGACTATAGCGCTTGAACTTGATTATTGGTCTTTAACTTCACCCCCAATCAATTCATTTCCACCTTGAGGTGAATTCGGTGTTGTAAGTTATCATCCGTAGCCCAATCAATCCATTCCTATCTTAAGGTGGATTTGGTGCCGTAATCATCCTATTAATCAATCAAAGCTCTAGGGTCACTAAGGGTAATCCCACGTGATCAAGCTTAAGGTCCCTCTCTTACATCTTCCAATCCAATCCCAATCAAAAATCCTAATCAAATCAAATCCAATCTAATCCAATCTCAATCTAAAATCCAATCCAATCCAATCCAATCCCAATCCAAAATCCAAATCCAATCCAAAATCCAATCCAATCCAATCAAATCCAAATCCTAATCTAATCAAATCCAATCCAATTGTAATCTAATCCAATCCAACAAATCCCAACAAAATCTGATCCAAAATCCAAACCCCGTCTAAATCGCACCTTACCCAATCATAATCAAATCATTTGACAAGGCCATTAATCCGCTCATCTCACATTTGCATGCCCGTTCAGACCTGTTCACAAGCAAAGAAGATGGCCGACCGTCAAGCTCAAAATGCCCAATCCAACAATCCTCAAGATCCCAAGAACAACTCATCAGATCCCAACAAAGGTACCGACATCACTCATGATCCCCACAACGGTACTTCATCACACTCCAACACTGAGAATCAGAATAACTCGCCACATGGAGAAGAGAGCATGGTTAATCAACCTGAACTCACACTTGAGGAACATTTTAGTAATCCTGCCAATGTGCAAATGACCGACCGTTTGCTTGCAAAACATGGGGAAGAAATCTTGGCCCACTTGATTGAGAAGGGTGTTAAACCTCCCTCCAATGTTGACTTGTCCAAATACAAAGGTGCCCCATCTCACGTACTCCAAGGGTCCCAAAATGCACCCGAAGGTTCATACTTTTCCAATGTTCCTCCAATTGAGGGTTGGCATCAACCTGAATTTGGCAATGCCGTCCTTTATCAGGTTAATTATCCCCCACATGCTTTGACCTCAGTTATAGGTGGATCTCAAGTGCCAGATCCCAATAATCCTTTCGCTTATGGCATGCCACAAAACATTCTGCAACCTCTGCGATTAACATTAACCGCACCCCCTCCTTTGAACCCACCTACAGTCAATATTGGGGGTACCTCCTTTGCTACATCGCTTCCTCCTCCTGGGACCACCAACACACCACCTCAACAGGTTCCCCAATCTACTATCCCGCCTCAAATACCACCACAAGGTGCACCCCAGCTGAACATTCTGAGTGGAACCCAACAACCTCCTTTACAAAGTGTGCCCACACAACCCCCGCCGTCTCATCCGCAACAACCTATACCCAATACTTTGACATCTTCACAACAACCATCCTACCAATCACAAGGCAATCCATCTCAACTGCCTACCCAAACCATATCTCCCTTTCTTGCGTCCCTTTTGCGTCCAAAGGTCCAACCACAGCATAATATCCCACCTCAGTCCATACAACACTTGATGCCGCAACAACAACCTCCACAACACTACTACCACCATAATCAACAACAATTTCACCAACAACCATTTTATGCAACCTCCCAACAATCACAACAATATCTTCAATACCAACAGGCCAACACGCAATGTCCCATCCAAGTCCCTCAGCAACCTACCCCACACCTTCACCAAACAAATTCATATTATGCCCCACAACAACAACCCCCATATCAACAAAACCCCCTACCTTACCATCAAGTCGTGTCATCATCCAATCATCCAAACCCACATTTTAACAATCTGACACCCTTTCAACAAGATCCCTCATCTTTCTATCATCCATATCCCCCCAACCCACCACCAACTAGCTCGAACTTGTTGGAAATCAAAGCTACCCTTAAGGACCTTCAAGCAGGGGGCACAAAACAATCATTCAAATTTGAAGATATATGCCCATATCCATTCGATCCATCAATCTCATTGATCCCATTCCCTAAACACTTTGAGATTCCAAAATTTGACAAATACAAGGGAGACAAAGACCCTAAGGCCCACTTGCAAGAGTTTTATGCACAGTGTCAAGAAGTCATGTATAGTGATAACTATCTCTTACGTATGTTCCCAAGAAGTCTAGCGAGCCACGCCCTAGATTGGTTCATGACTCTTGAAAAGGGGTTTATAAAAACATTTGCAGACTTATCAGAACAGTTTGTCTCCTACTTCTCCTTTAATTTGCGGAAGGATACTGACACATTAGATCTCTTGAAAGAGAAACAACGGGATGGAGAAACCTTTACCAGCTACCTCCAACGGTGGTGTGCATTAGCCAGTCGAATGAAAAATCCTTTGAAAGAATAAGACATGGTCACCCTCTTCATAGAAAATTCTCATCCTGACATGGCCCACAATTTTAGACTACACTGTGTCACCACTTTCGCTGAGATAGTGGAAAAGGGACCTATCCTTGAACGTGCCCTTATTGCCAAAGGACACATCAAAATACACAGTCATGATAAAGAACGGTCATTCAGAGATAAATCACGATTTTGGAACAAAAACAAAAATGTAGTGAATGATGGAGTGATAGACACCAAACATGTCCAAGTGGCTAATGTATCCCAAGGGCAACAACAGTCTGTACCCAATGCCATATCAGTACCCCAGGGGGCACCTCGTCCCCCTCAACAGTCAAACCAAAGAAATCAAGGGAACACCAAACAACAATACGCCCAATTAGGTGAACCCTTGAGTGTTGTTTTCAATAAATTGTTACAAATCAATTACCCCATCACATATCCTGTCACCAAACCATTCGATGAGTCCAAACCCAAGCCGGCATGGTTCAAAGACAATGAGTATTGTGACTTTCATAAAATCAAGGGACACTCCTTGAATAAGTGTCAGGGTTTAAAAAATTATGTCCAAGATCTCATTGATCGAGGAGATATCAAGGTTGACCCCAGTCAACCTTCATCGTCCAATGCTCAACTACAAATCTATCAAAACGCCTTCCCAAACCATAGTCAAGGTCCTAGCACCTCCACTAGTCATCCCCAAAATAACAACACCAATAATGTGAATTACAAGAATGTGCCCTTCAATTATGAAGGTGTTATTCATTATATTGAGCAGGTGGAACCCCGAGTATCCATGATACACGTTAAAGCCAAAGACCCTCAATGTGCTGTGACTACACGACGGACCCACATCACCGTCCCTGCAGCCTCCACACCCATCTAACCCGCTCCTGTAAACTCTCAATATAACATCCTTGATCACCTAAGGAAGACCCCCGCTCATATATCTATTCTGGATTTGCTTAAGTCTTCCCCGGTATATCAAGAGATCCTCAATAAAGCCTTGCAGGAAACCCATGTCCCAAATGACATCGACCCCACACAATTCCAAGCTTTAGTGGGACACTTGGCTTTGTCTCACCACCTCCATTTCAGCCAAAATGATATGCCCAACATTGGCGTCAATCACAACCACCCCCTACATATCAAAGTCATAATTGCCCATCATAAAATAAAAAGGGTCTTGGTAGATAATGGCTCTGCCCTTAATCTATGTACTTTGAAATTCATAAAACAGATAGGGTATTCTCAAGTGGACCTAAGCAACCAGATAATTACGATCAAGGCTTATGACAATGCAGAAAGAAATTCAGAAGGAATCATCAGTCTCCCTATCCAAGTGGGACTCGTGCTCCAGTATACTACCTGCCATGTCCTTGATCTGGACTTACCGTATAATCTCCTCCTTGGCCGCCCATGGCTCCATGCTATGCAAGCTGTTCCGTCCACATACCATCAATGCCTCAAATTCCCAGTTAACGAACAGGAGGTCACCATCTATACTGACCCCCAACCATTTGAGTATTGTCAAGCTTTAGAAGCATCTTTTCCCCATTTACATTATTGTCCTGGGGTCGAAATGGGGGCCTCCCAGTCATTATCCTCCAATCCACCATCTACTGTAATCACCACTCCATCCTCTGCCACTAATCCTTTAGTCACTAGAGTCCAAATCATTGACAAAGGGTGCGGTGAGTATGAGATGCATACGGCTCTTAATGTAGCCACCATGCCACCGTCACCACGTGAGTACGGTCAACCTTCACATGCTATACAAATGGAAGACAAGATCATCACCTTCAGCGGTAAAAACATTCCTACTACCACTTTCAGGTCCCCGAGTGTCAAGGTCGATGCACCAGAGGAAGACATCAGCCAATGGGTCTATCGAGAAGAGTCTGAGCCAGAAACTCCTCTAAAGAAATATTTTCAAGAAAAGTATCCTTGGCCAACAAAGTTCATAGAAAAACATAACTACCAAGGTAGAGGCCTAGGTAAAGAGGAACAAGGGCGATTGCAACCCATTGATACACAACAGTTACCAAAGAAGGTAGGAATTGGGTATGACAACAAACAGAAAAGCCCTGCAACATCATCTAATACTTCCAATAGTATCACCGTGGACAATGGCTCATTGGAAGACATACCTGAGGAGGAATCCATCATACATGCATACGATGATGTCCATCACACTGATTTATCCTCCATGTTCGAATGCCTATCTGTTTGCACCATCAGCCTATCCCTCTGTCACCCTGAACTCATTGACTGGGACCTACACAACACCACACCTGTCAGTATGACTACGGACACCTACGTCAACCTTATGGGATTGGGGGAGGATGAACACTCCAGTTGCAAAAATAAAAATCAAAAAAATAAAAAGAGGTCATCTAGTGAAAACCTCCCTAAGGCGCTTCTTGACCTAGAAAAAGTAAAAATAAAGGACGCATCTGATGGTGAAAACCTCAAAGAGGCGCCAGAAGATGGAGATGTTCATCTTCCCCTTATGGGAACTCAGCTATCTGCCAGATCATCTATCCTAATTGAAGAGACACAAGAAGTTAATTTGGGAACCGCTGAAAATCCGAAGATCGCCTATGTAGCCAAGTCACTCTCCGAACAAGAGTATCCGATCTTTGTACAGCTACTCCGAGAAGGAATCATCAACTTTGCCTGGTCATACTCGACATGCCAAAGCTTAGACCCTGCTTTAGTGGTACATCACTTAGACATCCGCCCAGACGCCAAGCCTGTCAAGCAAAAACTCTGAAAGATGCACCCGCAAGTCGCATTGTTAGTTAAGAAAGAGTTGGAGAAGTTACTAGACGCAGGTTTTATCAGACCTATTGACTACTCTGAATGGATCTCCAACATAGTGCCGGTTGCTAAACCAAATGGTGACATTCGGGTCTGCACAGATTTTAGGGATCTCAACAAAGCCTGCCCAAAAGATGATTTCCCTCTTCCTAATATTGACATGTTGGTTGACCTAACAGTAGGACATGAGATATTGTCCCTCATGGATGGCTTCTCCGGTTACAACTAGATCTGAATTGCACTGAAGACCAACACAAAACCGCCTTCACAACTCCTTGGGGCACCTTCTGCTACAATGTTATGCCCTTCGGTCTCAAAAATGCAGGGGCAACATATCAGAGAGCCATGACGGTTATCTTCCATGACCTCATCCATATCATCATGGAAGACTATGTTGATGACCTGTTAGGGAAGTCCAAGACACGAGCAGAACATCCAGCCATCCTGAAGAAGATATTTAAACGGTTAGAACATTATAAGTTGCGGCTGAATCCAAAAAAGTGTGTCTTCGGGGTCACGTCAGGGAAATTGTTGGGTTTCATTGTCTCTCGTAGAGGTATTGAAGTTGATCCTACCAAGGTAAAGCTATTCTGGACATGCCACCCCCACGCAATCTAAAACAATTAAGGAGCCTCTAGGGAAAGATGTAGTCTATCCGTCGGTTCATAGCCCAGCTCGCAGATAAATGTCAACCTTTTACCCATCTTTTGAAGAAAGATTCTACATTCCGATGGACAGCACAGTGTCAAATAGGTTTTGATAAAATCAAGGAATACTTAGCTCATCCCCCAATTCTGATGCCGCCTATTCCCGGAAAACCCCTCCTACTTTATATCTCTGCTACCTCGATCGCACTGGGGGCATTATTGGCGCAGCATGATGATTCACTCAAAGAAAGAGCAATCTACTATATTAGCAGAACACTAGTCGGCTATGAGTTAAATTACTCTCCTATGGAAAAAGTGTGCCTTGCGCTAGTCTTCAGTACATAGAAACTCTGCCATTACATGCTCAATCACCCAGTCAAATTAATTGATAAAATTGATCCTTTGAAATATCTGTTGTCTAGAACCACCTTGACTGGCCGCATGGCCAAATGGGTCATGCTGCTAAGCGAATTTGACATCGAGTATGTGGAGTGCAAAGCTATTAAAGGATAGGTTATTGCTGATCAATTGGTTGAATCGCCACTAGTAGATGCCTACCCAATAGACACTGAATTCCCGGATGAAGGAATCTACACAGTAACAGAAGCACCAACTTGGACGTTATACTTTGATGGCTCATACACTCACAATGGATCTGGGGCAGGAATTCTATTAGTCACCCCTCAAGGTGACTACATCCCAAAATCATTCAGAATAGCGTTTCCCTGCACCAACAATATGGCAGAATATGAAGCCCTCCTCACTGGCCTTAGAATTGCAAAACAGTGGCACATTACACATTTGAAAGTCTTTGGAGATTCCTTGTTGGTTATCAGGTTAATGATGAGTTCTCACGTAAGGATGACCGCTACCCTATAAACGCATGGTGGACTTCCATTTCAAGAAATATTTCACTCCATACGCTTTGACCAAATCCTCGGGTAATAAAGCAAACAGATTTACATGGCCACTATTGGTTCTCTGACAATGCCCAAGGATCGAGAGTGTGAGTTTCGTCGAGCAAGTTAATCCCCCGATATGACATTCCTGACACTGACATGGTGTGCGATGTTGTAGGTCCCGCCCCGTACCAAGACATATATACTTACCTTCGTGACAACACCATACCCCCGAACTTACACGCAACCAACGTAAATCCTTTATCCATCGTTCATCCCGATACATCCTCGTTGGTGATACGCTTTATCGTCGCGGGTATGATGGAATCCTCCTGAGATGTCTGAATGAGACCGAAGCCCAAATGGTACTAACAGAAGTACATGGTGGTATTTGTGGGGCTCACTCAAATGGTATGGCTCTAGCCAAAAGAATCCTACGGGCTGGATATTACTGGCCTACATTGGAACGAGATGCTTGCGAATTTGTAAAGAAATGTCTTCCGTGTCAACAGCATGCGGATTTGATCCACGCTCCAGCACAAGATCTTCAGCCTCTCCTAACACCTTGGCCATTTTCTCAATGGGGTTTTGACTTGATTGGCAAGATTCACCCACCATCATCCGACGGCCATACATTCATCATCACCGCAACTGAGTACTTCACCAAATGGGTGGAAGCAATGCCACTCTCCCAAATCACCGGTACTCAGATTTCTAAATTCATCCTCTACCATATTCTCTGCAGATATGGTATCCCATCCACCATCATTTCTAATAACGGAAAGCCATTTAAAAATCAAGCCATGAAGCACCTATGTGACACTTTCCACATCCAACATCATTGATCAACGCCTTACTACCCTCAGGGTAATGGTCAGGCAGAAGCAACCAACAAAACCCTCATCCGCATCCTCAAAAATGTGGTCAATAGCACTGGACGAGATTGGCACCTTCACATACATCCTGCCCTTTGGGCATACCGCACATCTATCTGTACCCCAACAGGCGCCACCCCATACTCTTTAGTATATGGCGCAGAAGCCATCTTGCCAATCGAAGTTGAGCTCCCCTCATTGAGAATTTCTTTGAAAAACCTCATCAGCGAAGAAGATGCCCGTGTTGCACGCCTTGCCCAGCTGGAGTTACTAGATGAACGTAGAATACGGGCCTATGATCACCTACAAGTATACCAGAATCGCCTTAAATGTCATTACAATAAAAAGGTCTGTCCCAAGCAATTCCAGATTGGTGAACTTGTGCTCAAGGAAAATCACCGCACTCAACAAGACCGTGACAAGAAAGGAAAATTTGAGGCAAATTGGCTAGGGCCGTATATCATAACCGCCAAATATGGATCTGGAGCCTATAGGTTGGCTACTCTGGACGGAGATCCCCTTGACGAACCTGTCAATATTCTCCATCTAAAAAGGTTCTACGCCTAAAGTCCGCTTGGTCTACCTTATCAAAAAAATCAAAAAAAAAATCAAAAAAATCAAAAAAAAAAATAGTAAAGAAAAATAAATCCATCCTATGGTGAAAACCACCCCTTGGTGGCGCCTTGGATAAGTATGGATGGTGAAAACCTGGTAACAGGCGTCATCCATAGAGGGCTTAATCATTATCTACCTAGCCTCCTAGTTACTTTATGTTGTCATCCGCACTTTCATCTCCACCCACATCAGCCTAGGCCGCTTGGTATTTGTTGATTGAGCATCGGACGACTCATCTTACCTATCCCTCATCCTGAGCTTTCTTATATCCCACTTTGAGCTTGTGTCTTTCGTCCGTCGATCCATGTCATCATATAGGATCATCCATCGTGTCGGTCTCCATCTAGATCTCATCCTCTTGTACCACTTCCATCTTTTTATCGAACTACGTCGCCCCTGCGCTTTCACGTAGGCAAGGTTGGTCATTTGATCCTCCCCCGGGGCATTTTTCGGTCATGTCTTGTGTCCATCATCCGTCACCATTGTCCTCTTTCTGCTTTATCCATGGTCCTTTTCTGTGAACTACGAGGGCTCTGCGCTTTCACGTAGGCAAGGCCAATCTTTGATCGGCCCCCGAGCCCCTAGGTCTTTAGGTTGTGTCTTGTCCCCTTTGTGGTTGTCTCATCAAGCTATGCCTTTATCTAGCTGATCCTTAACAAACAAAACCCACTTGTACCAGCGAATCCGATCAATTTTGAATATCCTACGTCATATCGATCTCTTCATTTAGTATCTATCATAGGTCTCAATAGGATACAACCTTCCTAAACGGGCCTCATCAACTCCATCTATCCCCTTTAACCCTCTGGCAATGGACATTTGAGATTGATTGTGATCTTTTGATACTTTTGGTTTTTGTTTATCATTTGAGCTCCCTATAATCACCTGTCAAGGTTGCCATGATCCATCATATTATGGCGTGTTTTGACTGGTCCACATAAGGGCATATCTTGATCTTTTCTTTTATTGTGTCTTCTTGGTTGTCCCACATAGTACCCACCAAGATCCTTGAGGTCTTGTGTTATGTTGGGGCATCCTTCTGTGTTTGCATTTATCCCAATACCGGGCCCGACTAAAGTCTTTCTTCGAGACTTTGGGGTATATAGATAGCCTTCTTGTTTGGCGTGTTTGTCTCATGCATTAGACACTAATCTACCTTGGTCCTCTATACCTTGGTGTGTCGTGTCTTATGCTATAGCAAAAACCAGTGCTCCAAAGATGATAAATTGAATTAGGATTGCATTTTTCATAATCATTGCATTAACACTCACCCTATGGTTTCGGTTGTGCAAATACTTGCCCTCATTCTCTTCCATTCTTCTCAGGATACTGATACCTTTTGACAGATGCTAGCCTACATCCATCACCACATACTCACCTCCACTTACCCTACCAGTTCTTATTAGCACTTATAGCCGAGTATTGTCCATGCCTCCATTGCCACCTACATCACCACATGATTAGGTCCATGTCTACATCACTACCTGCATCACAAAATATTAGACACATAGTACATCATATCCTGCATATATAAACTATTCATACAAAATCCATCTCACACATATACATACATAACGCATCTATCAACTAGGCATCCATATATCTAAACCATCATAGATCCCATAGGTACACATAACATATCAGCATTACATGCATCCATAAAATAAGCACATATCTCCAATCATCCATAAAACGTAGCATAAATAAATATAAGCATGATCATTCATCTCAAGTTATTAACATTCCAACCATCTAGGTCAACATTTCATGAATATAAGCATAAATAAACCAACACATGAGCATAAATAAATCACTGCATCCATCCACGAAACACATATAATAATACACACATATGCATATAGTCATCCATCATAAATAGAAACATATGGTGCTAATAAGAACTGTCCCATATCAAAATAATATAACATGTGTCACATATACATCATACATATATCCGTCGCATGACAAAGTACAAAATCCAGGGATATAGAACATCCCTGATATCCATCCTACACAATCCATCATGCATCTGTCAAAAATACAGTACCCTATCACCTCCTAAATGAACTCCCCACGTCTGATCTCTGTGGAGACTCAGGTCCTGCCCCTCTGCATGGTGAAAAACCTGGTGAATCACTGTAACCGCGAGTCCGTGTCCCCAATGACTGGGATGGCGCTGGCATCTGAGGTGTCTGCCTAGTATAACGGAATCTCCGCTGTGCTGGATCAAGAACCGCATCATAATACGCCACCATCCAGAAACCTGCCTCTCTCGTGCTATCCTCTCTCTCTGCAGCCTGGACCCGAGCAGCATTCCGCTCATGTCGATACCTGTCTCGGTCTCTGGTGATAGCCCTCCTCTCCTATTCCCATGCCTCCTGAGCTAACCGGCTCTGTGCCAGCTCTACCTATAGAAGATCTCTCTCTCGCCACAACCTGCACATCCGCTCCTGGTATCCCACTCACACCATGACCTGTCGAAACATGTGTCATCACCGCATCCATCTCAGCCTGTAGGGCCTGCACCCGCATCTCTGTTGCATCCCTATCTCTCTCAGCCCCCTGGGCCCGAGCCACTGCTGCATCTATATCTCTCTGGAGAGCCTGTGCCCGCAACTCTGCTAAATCCCTCTCTCTACGGAGAGTAGCTACCTCCGCCAATGCCTCATCTCTCCCCCTCTGTAATACCTGTATCTCCGCCTCTGCTACCGCCCTCTCACTCTAAACAAGCGCTTGTGCCGCATCCCTCTCGGTCTCCATCACCTATACCTGAGCCTGCGCTGCGTCCCTCTCAACCCACATAATCTATACCTGCTCTACTGCCACTGCCTCCCTCTCCTACATCACCCCCATATCTCTGAGCGCCTGCTCAAGGCAATGTACCCTGTCCTGTAGCTCGTCCCAGTCTTGCTAGGAATCTCCTGACGGCTGACTGGTGCACCCTGTCCCCTGATCAGCTCCCTGCTCTAGCCTCTCCTCAGGCTCTCCTCTAGCCTGTAGAACCATGACCTCCGCCTGTAGTCTGTCACGGTCCCATGTCATCCTAGTCAGCTCGCTCTGTATCCTCTGCACCTCTGCCTGTGCCCTGTCCCTCTCCCTCACTGCTCCTGCTAACTGGAAAGTAATAGCATCATAATCTATCAATGCCTCTCACTCTACTCTGGCTAGCTTGGCCTCCAGAGCCCTCACTCTCTTCTCTGCCATCTGTACTCTTGCCTCCGCCCCTCTCGCCTGAACAACGGGATCCTCTGGAACATACGGAACTAACGCTAATACATCTGCTACCGCAACATCCTTTGTCCCCGCATCTCTATCCACATCCATCACATCCTCATCCCCAATTGTCTCCTCTATCCCATCATCCCCATCATCCTCCCTATCCTCCTCCCCAACCACCTGCTCATCCCCCTCCTCCCCACCTACTGACTCCTCCCTCTCCTCCTATCGCTCCTCCTGGCCCTCTACAATCCGGCGTACCTGAAATCGCCTCGTCTCTCCCTATCTCTCGACCATGAATCGATGTCGTGGTGACCTCCTCTCCTCGCCTGGTACTGCCCCCACCTCCTCCTCTCTGCTCTCCGACCCCTGATGCCCCTCCTGACGCTCTATCGATGGCCGAACCCGCAACCGCCGTGGCTGCCCATGCCGACCGACCACATACTGTCTCCTCCCCTCCTCTGCAGCACCCCTCGCACCTACCACCTCTACCTCCTCCACATCATCCACCTCCAACACTTCCACCCTCTGCTCCCCCTGAGCTCTCTGTAGCTGCCCCCTCTCCCGCTGCTGACTCTCTATGCCCACCCTCTGACCCTGGGCTCTCTGTGGCTGCCCCTATCCTGCTGCTGACTCTCTCTGTCCACCCTCTGCCCCTGGGCTCTCTGTGGCTACCCCCTATCCTGTTGCTGACCCCCTCTGTCTGCCCTCTGCTCCTGGGCTCTCTGTGGCTGCCCCCTCTCTCACTGCCGACCCTCTCCCCGGTCTCACCTCTGATGCCTCCTCCTCCTCCCAGCTCTACCTGCCAGCTCTCGCTCATCCCTCTCAGACTCCTCCTATCCCCCCTCGCCTCCCAATGCCACACCCGCTACCCTCAGCGTAGGATGAACAGGCGTGATTCTCTCCCATACCTTGTTCTGAAACCACATCTGATACCGCTCTGTCACCACTGGTATCTGCTCTCCTCCTGTCCTCCCTAGATAAGCCCCCTGTCCTGCTACCATCCATGATGCCCTGGCTGTCACTGATGATATGTGACCTCCCCATGGCACCTCTCTGCTATACCGCCGATACAAGATAGGTGCCGCCGGGATATCCTGTATCCTCCCAAACTGCCTCAACACTATGTCTGGTCGATGACACTCTACTATACATGGTAGAGTCCCAATAATGAAACACCGGCTCAGAAAATATCCCCCATGCCTCCCCGTATCTGACCATCCCCTGAACTGACGTAACCTATATAGCGGCCACTCTATCTCCCCTGAATGCAAATCATCAAACGCCCTCCTCCATCCCTCCATATCACACAGCATCTCATAGCGGAAAATCCACCCTCTCTCCTCCCCATACTCCCAAGCCACCAGCTCACGGTCATCCACTGTCCCCTCCCTCACCACTACCGGCCTAGTCACGGCGATATGCTCCCACGCCCAAATCTGCAATAATGTCCTATGCGTCACACTCGAGATCTGCCGATAGCAGATCCTGTGCATATCACTGTACAACTGCACCAATACACAAGAACCCCACAAAAATGACCCCCCCGCCACTCAATAATGTGGCGGATCACCTCTATATACCGCAAGCTACATGTCCGTCCACTCCGGTCCGGTAGCAGTATCCCACTAATCAATCCACACAAGAATAATGGTAAAGCTGGCACCCCTATCGTCAAACACTCATCCAAGTCCAAATTCCCCTTCACCAGGGGCAACCTCACATCACCAAACAAAACCCTCAACGTCTCGTCTAACGCTGCCCCTGTGGACACCACCTCACTCACTAACCGGCCAGCAATTGCTAGTCTCAAAATACGCCACACGTCCTCTAGGGTCAGGGTCATCTCTCCTGTAGGAAGATGGAACGTCGATGTCTCTGAACTCCATCTCTCTACTAGTGCTGTCAGCATCGCCGGATGGGCTCTCACCACTTGAAACTGCACACAATGCCCCAACCCTACGTGATCTACTGCCGCCTAATCCTCCCCGTTCATTGTGGCTCTCATCACCGCCAACACCTCCGACCGCCACTCGTGCACTCGTAGTCGCTCAAAGCTCTGCATATACGCACATCTTACCATTAATCCCTTTTTTCATTCATTCCCTTTATTTCCTATTTTTCCTACCCATCTCCCAACCCTCATCCCATTTTCCATTTTTCCTATCCCCTATCCCCTACCCCTCCCCTTATCCCTCCTCTCCCCATCCCCCATCCCATTTTCCTATCCCCTATCCCCTACCCATCCCCCTATCACCCCTCCCCCCTTACCCCACCCATCCCCATATCACCTATCCCCTACCCCTCCCATCCTATTTTTCTACCCATCCCCTATCCCCTACCCCTCCCCTTATCCCTCCTCCCTCCTTACCCCTACCCATCCCTATCATCCCCACCCATCCCCTCTTCTTTATCCCTATCCCCTGTACTCCCTCCCTATCCTCCTCCTGCACCCCATCCCCTATCCCTACCCCCTCTCCCATCCTATTTTTTCTTACCTCCCTATATCCTCTCCTCCCCCCCCCTTACCCCACCCATCCCTTATCCCCTACCCATCTCCTATCCCCTCATCCTACTCCTCCCATCCTATTTTTCTACCCATCCTATCCCCTACCCATCCTCTATCCCCTATCCCTCTACCCATCCCCTATCTCCTACCTCCCTCCTTCATCCTATTTTTCTACCCTCCACTTATCCCCCTTCCCCCCCTTACTCCCACCTATCCCCTATCCCCTATCCCCTACCCCTCCCATCCTATTTTTCTACCCATCCCCTATCCCCTACCCATCCCCTATTCCCTACCCCTCCCATCCTATTTTTCTACCCATCCCCTATCCACTACCCATCCCCCTATCCCCTACCCCTCCCATCCTATTTTTCTACCCCTCCCCTTATCTCCCCTCCCCTTTTCCCCTCCCCCCATTAAAAAGTTACAAGTCTCATATAGGAGCAAGGGCCTCATTTACAAGCAGGGTTTTATCTTACATCATTGACTTCTCCTCATTCTATAGAGGTCAGGGAGCTTCATTGCTTAGGCATGCTTCCCATTCTACAATAGAGGGAGGATGACTGCTCACAAGGCTGAGAAGTGTTCTCCACTCCGGACGTAGGAGTGGCAGACCATTACAGAGATATAAGTTACACTGATTCTACAAGAGGCTGGCGGGCAACATCACTTTGAAGTATGCTTCTCCACTGACTGGTGGGAGGACTGCCTGGGGAGAACATATTCACTGGGTCATGAGATCAGGGAGTGGTGACCACTCACAAGAGATGGGCGCCTGCCTCCTACTTCTTCAGGTTTCAGAAGACCAGACAAGGGAGCATATTCACCACAAGAGACCAATGACAGGGTTGGAGGTGGCACTCACCAAGAAGGACGCTTCTCCATCACACAGAGTAGAGATCTTCTGCCATGTGTGGCACCACTTCTACACTCTAATCTGCTTAAGCCTGGCTTAACATGCACAAGGGTGACCCCGCCTTTGCCCTCCTTCATGCATAAATACCCATACAAACACATTTTTTAACATAAATCAACATACTCCCATTTTACTGCCCCTAATTTCAAACCCACTTTTATTTTTTCTTTTTTTACAAAAAATGTGAAATCAATAATTTAAGGAGGTTTTTCTTTTCTACTCACTCATTGCCCACTGTACTTTCAAGGTATATTGTTCACTGGCCCCGGCCTCGGGATGCATTTTATCACACGTGTTGGCTATCTCCACGGGCATCGTTCTCAAGTGATTTTTCTCTTTCTCCTCTCTTTTTCTCTCTCTAACTCAAGCATAAAGGATAAATGACCTGTAATTTTTCAAATTCTCTTTTTAACCCCCTTTCTCCAATAAGGTATTTTTTACCTTTTATTTAACTTTTTAGTCCTCTAATTAATCCCAAACTTTTCGAGGCTGCCATTCACAAACCGTACGTCCAATCCACTCCGTTCAAAAGGAAAAATTGCTTAATTTTTCACCCTCTATCCAATGGTCTCCTCCATTTCCTTCTATCGAGACGTCATCTGGGGCCCCTCCTTTCTTCCCCAACCGCCCTCTCGAGGGGGCATACCCTACCACTTCCTTCCATCTATTTCAAACCAGGCACTGGGGAATCCCCTTTCTTCTTCGTCAGACCGGGGCATCAATCCTCATTCCTTTCTTCATCCTTGACATTCACTTTTCTTTGAAACATTGTTATTTCAACAATATTTCGAAGAGGGGCAAAATGTAGAAATCTAAATTTAATCACTTCCATATGATTAAATTTGTTGTCTTTCCGTCTATCATATTAATATTAATTTATTAAATTAATATTACACCTTTTGCCTCACATTGGTAAAGTATTTAATTTAAAAATTAAATACTTTATCTTTCACCTCTTTCCTCTCTAAATTAAATAAATACACTAATTTATTTAATTTAGTCATTTTTCCCCTTTTGATTTTAAATCAATTTAAAATTCTTCATTTCTCTCTCCTTGTCACATCCTCCATAACCTTGCCCTAATCTGAATTAATTTAATAAATTCATGATTATGATGTGCATTCTCTTAATCAGAGATTAATGTCACATCCTCCTACATTTGCCACTTGCCTCTAATCTTCCATTAATTAGCCTAATCCAATGTTTGCACAACCTTAACCAAGGTCACAGTCATTTCTAGCACCACTTTTGGTCAATTCTTCCATTTTTCTTTTTTAGATGTTAACTCACCTTCCCATGAGAATTTTTAATTCTCATTTATTTATCCCATGTCTCTCTCCTCCCTATGTGAATTTTTAATTCACATTCCATTCTTCCAAGGCTTCTAGAACCTTGGACTTATCACAATCTCCACATGTGACCAAGTCCCACCTTTTTGGAGCCCACCTTTTACCCTCTAAATCATCCTAAGAATGTGAATTTTTAATTCATATTTATATCCCCAACCACCTTTCATTTTTCCATGTAGATTTTTGAGGAATTCTAAAATTCCTCAAATGTCCCTTTCACTCCCACTTGGGGACAAGAAATCCCTTTTTGTGGAAATCCTCTCATCCCCCAAGGTGCATGTCCTTTTCCACCTCATGTACCTTTTTGACAACTCATCTCCACCTCATATCCTCTTGTCCACTTCACCCTCCACATGTCAAGATGTGAGGGCTTGTGGGTTCTCAACCCACCATAGCCCTTCATCTTGACCTTGTCAGATCAATCTTAACCCTTGAATTCTCTAGAGAATCCAAAATCTCCTATAAATACCCCCTCTTCAAGGGCATTTCCAACTTTTTGCATTTTGATAATTACATGTTGTCCATTTGAATCCTCAATCCTTTTCAATCATTTAACCATCTTTGTTAATCATCTTGCATATTGAATCTTGCATATAGTCACTCAATCCATCATCTAAGGAGCACACAACCAATCAAAGCAAGGGCCAATCAAAGAGGTATCAACAACAAAGGAGGTAAAAGTGTTTGTGTTTCATTTTATTTGCATTCATTTTCATTGTATCACTCTTTTGGCTAATCTTGAGGTGTCCTTAGTATTTTGTTTTTTATATCTCTTAGTTGTTTTGCTCATTTAGAGAAGTGCAAATATCAGGGTATACACTTATAACTTCATTTTATTCATTGGAAAGCATGAGTACAATTGAGCAACATAACTGTATTACTGAAAAACTAAGAATGTGAATACAACATCGGATTAACCAACCTTTTGAGAAGGAACATTCGAGTCTTATTTATAGAAGGAAAACTACAAACTAACTTCATAGCAAGTCGATCAACTCCAACAAATTAGGAGGACGCCACTTTAGGGAAAGCATAAAAAGTGGAGAGGAGGTTATGCATGCGTGGAATTTGGTCAAGCCATTTTTCCTTCACACGGATCTAGCATAACAATAGCTCCTATATTCGCTCAACAAATGATTAAGACCATTTACAAGGCAATTACAATCTTTCAATTTGAACTAGGAATCTCCCTCCATTGAGAGTCTTCCCCCCATTGACTTTTGAATGATCACCTTGTTGACCTTTATGGAAAATGACCAGCTAGCAGAATCTTCCTCAACTTTGTAGACTCTAATTATATCTACATAACAATATTAGTACGCACAACAATTGCATATTTGTAACTATCTTAAAGTAACATTCATTAATCCACATGTAAAATTAACATAGATAGTTCATATAGCATGTCAATATCATTTAAAGGTTACAAAAATAAGCTTATGCCCAATGTCCATGGTTTTGAGGAAATAACATGAAAATGTCAACATCCAAGTATCAAGGTCTATGACAACTACAACAAATGGATGGTAACTCTATCAAAATTGAACCATAAACTGGACTCATCACTCTCCCCAACCTAAGGTTTTGTTGGTCCTCCAACAAAGGAAGAGTTATTCTTCTGCTTAGTCAATGCCCTAAAATTTGCAACTACCAGCTGCCCAACATCAGTTCTTGCATTTAATGAATTGGGGTCCCAATGGTAACTCTATCAAAATTGAACCATAAATTGGACTCATCACTCCCCCCAACCTAAGGTTTTGTTCGTCCTCCAATAGAGGAAGAGTTATTCTTCTGCTTAGTCAATGCCCTAAAATTTTCAACTGCTAGCTATCCAACATCAGTTCTTGCTTATTGTCCAACCTATTCCATCTTTTTCTTTCTACAGCTATATCATACTGGTAATACCTAAAATTTGGCACAAGCCATAATAGGATAGGAGGCTGAAAATTTAGTGGAAGCCAAAATTTTCCCTTTGTCCTTCCAATCTGTATATACCTACCAACTCTTTTAAGTGAACATGCAGCACAGTTTTGTAGGGAGTGAGGATTAGCTTGTTCAACTCATCATTCAGACTGTTCCACCTCTGTGACAGATATCCCATTATAGATTCCCATGTGGTTTTTGTTACCTTCTCATATTTTTTGTAAATTACTTCTCTCTTAGGAAGGATCCTACTACTATAACTTGGTCTGTAAAGGAATATGCGCCATTCCCTAAAAATGTCTCTTGGGTTTGTAGATTCAACCCTGATGAGTGGGGGAGTGTTGGATTCTATTTTCCTATAAGTCCTAAACTATTGTCCCCAACTAATTTCATTTTGTATTCAGGACATGAATGCCCTTAATTGGAGATCCCCAACATACAACAATGGATTCCAATCATGATCTTGGGACACAGCATAATTATGCAAATAGAATTCACATAACAATTTTTTTATTTCAGGAGGAGCAATCTGATAATCTTGGAAAAATTCAAGAGGAGTCTCAATGGAAGGATTCAAACCTAAAATGATCCTTGACAGTTTAAAAGAAAGATTATTCTCCTTCAAATGAGCATAGACCCTTGGAGGATTCTTGCACTCTAATATTTGAGGTACTAAGGCTGCTATATTGTCCACCTTTTCCTTTAAAGCAATAATTTCTATATTCTTCTCTTCAATCTCCTCATCTTTCTTCTTGATTTCCTCCTTTAGCCTATGTTTCTCCTCTTTCCATTCCTCTTCCCTCCTTTCCATCTCACTCCATAATTTCATGGCTACCATGTGCATTGAAAAATTAGAGGGCTTATGTATTCCTACTTGAATTTTTCTTGGCATTGATGCTTACTCTTCATGTGGCCCCAGTTGCAAGTATTCTAATTGTTCAGCCAATTCTGGATGCAAGGGTGTTGATTGTTCTACCATTTTTGGCTATAGGTACTCTTGTTCTTTATTTTTCTCTTGTTATAGGAACTCTTGCTCTTTCTCTTCCTAGAGGAGCTTCTAATTCTCCTCATACTCTTGACTCCCAACTTGTTCTATGATGTCAACAAGATCTGCCAGCATTATATTTTTTGCTTCCTCAAATATTTATTTTTCCTCAACATTCACCTACCCCATTGGGGAATTTGTGTCTTCTTGTGATGTTCTTCAAGGCCTAGGGATTCCTTCCAAAGATACACCAAAGGTTGGCCCAGCTGGTCTTGATTTTCTAGGAGGGATTTCATTTTTTGCTTTAGCTACAGGAAGAATAGTATCAGCCTTTTGTTTCTTAGAGCTTGGCATTTCTTTTTCTTTTGTTTTCTTTTTAGCTTTTCCCTTATTTCTACCTCTTTCTTTTGTGCCCTAGTTTGCATTAGGGTTGCAAGAGGGACATCATCATCAGAATCTGAAGAGGAACTTTCTTTGTTTGATTGTTTTATCTCAAAAGAACTAATCTTTATAGTTTGTTCAGCTATAGGAGGGTTTACAATAGGGCTTGTGCCAAAAGTTGAGGGTCCAGGAGTGGCTTCAACATTGCTCACTCTCCTACTAACCCTATGAGGTTGAGGAAAAATCCTAGGTTGCAAATGCTCTAGACTAATTTGATCAATATTTAAGAATTCTTCCCAAGTCATATTAGACACATCCTACAGAGACTTCTCTACTAATAATTTGATCAGACAATGGTGGGAAACGAAATTATCCCTACCATTTGAGTTTCAACCACCATGATTGAAAGGAGGTGATATAACATGTTTGGAACGTTCATTCTTCTCCCATGCGGAATATGATTCAGTAGTTTGAAGTGCACAGAATGTAGGTTCAACAGACATCCTTCACAAGTGGTGTACTTTATAATTAGACAATTGTTTGCTTCCATGGCTCGGGCAGAGAGGTTCTCTTCGCACCTTACTTGTCCACATTCAATGGAGGGTCACCACGTTCTATAAATTCAGCTCCAGTTGACCTAGCATCTTTGGTAGCAAGGTAATGTTCACCGTTGGTAGGCAACCCTATAACTTCTACAATCCTTTCTTTGGCAGCTATTACCTCCAACCCTTTTACCATGGCTTTTCCTTCAAACAATGTCTAGACAAATTCCAACGCAACATCTTCATTATAGCCATTCAGCTTCAAGAAATAATCTAACCATCTGTAATTTTTGAATTCGGCCTAAGCAGGTGCATCCTGCAACACAACATCATGAACCGTGGGTTCTTTTCTTATTAACCCACCTCCCATTGTTCAGATGTCTGCAATTGAATAATCACTGTGAAGGTTTCCTTTCCTACAATATTTGTCTGAAATCCAAATTTCTCCTTCCTGTGATGCTACAGAATTCCCAATGCCAATATCTTTCGAATTTTACCTTTTTGGTGACTTAGGATTATGACAGAGGCAATAAAGGCAGTAAAGGAGTAATAAATGAAAGATATGATCAAGAAAAATGGCGACAGTTGATGTCATCTCACACATGCGAGTTGTCACCTTACTCATAATTCAAATTGTCTCAGTTTAAACTTTTCTAACATGAACCAACATAGCTTGACACATGGACATGGTAACACACTTCCCCCCGAACCTAAATTTGAGCATGTGTCCTCGCATGCAAGGTAGTAATGGTGATTTGACAGGGAAGGGAATAATTACGTGCTATGGTGAACATCTATATTAATGTACAAAAATTAAATGAATGTGCTAAATGATAATTAAGATTTAACAAATTGATGTGCACATACCTGAATTCATGGAATATTTGTTGCAAAGAATATGGAGGAAGTACCGGTCACCTTTGAAGAAGTTAGTTGAGCAATTAATGAAAGTGGAGATGGAATGAAGTGAAGTTATGGCGGCATAATAGAAGAGAGAGAAAGGTGGAGATGGATGGGTGGATGGGTGAATGGATGAAGAAGTGGAATCCCACAAAAGTGGAAGTATTTATTATGACAAGTTACGTACCTTAGTTAGCCAGAAGGAGGGACACTAGGTCTGCTTCCATCGGCTGCAGGAAGTTCGGGTGTTGCATGCTAAGTGAATTGCTACAAGAATTCCTCCTTGGAAGTTGGCTTGTGATACAACCTGAGGCAATGACCGTTGACAAGCAACTTAAATCTGATAGGGTCGATGGTAGTAAGTTGAAGAACACCATTGGAGAAGACTTCAGCAACCTCATATGGTCCTAGCCTGCTTGTCTGCAATTTTCTTGCATTATCTTGATACCTTGAGTCGTAGAGCAGTGCCCAATCACCTGGCTGGAATTTATTGTCCTTTATGAATTTGACATGCCACTTTATTCTCTAATTCTGCACTACCACTATGTGATGCAAGGTTTCCTTCCTCATTTGATCCAAAGCATTCAGCTGCATGATTCTATCCCTTTGTGCCTTAGAGATATTCATCCCTAAGTCTAGTGCAGTCCTAAGAGTCTTATGCTCAAATTCAATGGGCATCATAGCTTTCTTTCCATACAGCAACTCAAAAGGAGTGAAGCATGTGGTTGTCTTTCAGGTGCTCCGATAGGCCCAAACAACTTTTGGCAGCCTATTTTCCCAATCCTTCCTATGGGTGGCCACTGTTTTAGTCAAAATGGCTTCAATTTCACTGTTAGTCACCCCATACCGCGGTGAAAATTTCCTCATATGAATACCTCCCAGTAAACCTTGTTTAATATCTCTTGCATACTGCCTAACTTCTACCCACTTGGTTACATAATGAGTGCATACCAAGATATAGGATTTAACATGTGATGGAGGATCAATGGGTCCTACAAAATCCAATCTCCATTTATCAAATGAAGTGATTACTACCTAGGGGTAAAGTGGCATCTCATCAGATTTGGTTGGTTGGCCCATCCTCTGGAATCTATCACACTTCCTTGTATATTTCCTTGCATCCTTGTGGAGTAACAGAATATCATGTGTTCACCATTGTTGTCCCCATACAAAGTCTCCATTGGGTTCATTGTGACATGCATGTAGTATATCATATATGTCTCCATCTTCCCTCACACACCTCCCTCATACCATGTCCCGTCCGTAGAACAAGCATCTCACAATCCATGAGAGCGAAAGGTTTCAATGATCACCCTTTTTGTCGCCCTTGATATGTTGTTGAGTTTTGTGTTCGATGTGTGTGGTAGACACACAATACTATTATATTTTTACGATATATGTAGGCATTTACTTAAATTGGTACTTCTGACAGGACAGCCACTTTTTGATGAGCAGATTAACTACATAATAGGCATTTCTTCTGAGCTTAGTGACACATCTGCAAGCAGGTGTTCATGCATAGTTGCAGGAGGTCTGCACCGAAGGCGTGATTGGGCGAGTAGAGGCTGCTGACAAGAGGGGCAGATGGTCTCCTCAGATTCACAGCAGATGCTTAGAATGATAATTTTTATGAGACTATTTGATATTTGCAAATAATTACGATATTACAATTGTAATGTTATAATAAAGCAAAGGAATTCAAATCTTAATTATAGTTAATTATGATTTTGATTTTAAATTCCAGCATTCCACTCTGTAATTGGTAAGCACCCTGAGTTTAATAAAGTTAGCCAATAGTTGAAGATAACATTTCATTAGTGATAGACATTTTCTCAAAAGGATTCATGCACCAAATCAAATATCATCTTAGCTTCAGTATTAAAAGGAAAGACCTTCTTGAGAAAACAATCAGCCATTCTTTATATACGCTTCAAGGAAGAACTTTTTTCAAACAGTGATTTTGAGACTTTGAAGACAGTAGCAGTCAGGACTGAGTCGAAGGGTTAAAGAGAATGCCCTTCTGAAATAAGCCATTTTTTCAGTCTGAAGATTGACGTTACAAACGGAATTGAGAATTATTTAGGTGTATTATTGCTTTTTCATGTTGTTATATTCATAGATTTTTATTGCTAAATATTTTATACAGAAATTCTGAACAAATATATATATATAGAATATATATATATATATTTATGATATGCACACAGAAAATAGGGGTGTGTATATAAATATATATATATATAAATTTGTTCAGAATTTATGTATAAAATATTTAGCAATCAAAAACAAAATCTATGAACCACAGTAGCATAGGGAGAAAAGCCCCAATTTGAAAGGGGTAAAATTATGCAAATTCTTTCAATGCACACAAAAGAATGGAACATTTTCTCAGATTTTCACAGTTTTTGCATACAATTCAAACACTTGGCATTCAAATTCTCTAGTAGTATTTCATATTTCAACAAGATTTGTGGAAAAAGAATGGAAAACCTAGATATTACACTTCCATCTGGAGATGCTCTTCAGACAACTTCTTCTCTTTGCCCCTTATCAGTCTGGTTTTTCTAAGAAAGCTACTTCTTCTTTCCTCCTTTCCAGTTGCTTTTCCAACTCTTTAATTTCCTACTATCTCCCAAAGAATAATTCTCAAACTCACTATTTTGAAGGATTAAGCATTTCCTTGGCAGCCATTAAAGCAAAAATTGCAGAGCTTAAATTTCAAGAATGATTTGAAGAACGGTTGTTTTCTCGGGAAGTTCTTTTCCTTTTAATAATATTTCACTTTTCTATTTCCTACCCTAATCTTGAAAATATTAGATTTTTATTTTTTTTAGGCTGTAGAAATCAGGTTTGTATAGCACGGCCCCCTATAAATTGTAGCGCACCTGGTAAACTTTTTAACATGACCAGCGGTGCTGGCGCGACACACCCTCCAGTACCATGGGATGGGGGAGACTAGAACTCTTGACCAGCCTCCTGCAACAAGAAAGACTTAGCCAACCGAGCTAGGGCCCCCGCCTGAAAATATTAGATTTTTAAATAAGGATGAAATTTTATTTAATTGCATGTAAATCCCCTTTTGAAAATATCTATCCAATAATAAAATAATTATCTTCTAACTATTAGCTAACTTATTAACTCAAATATTAACACCAATTAAAAGAAGAGTGGAATGCACAAGCATTTAAATCAAAATCTATAATTAACTATAATTAAAATTTAATTCCTTTACTTTATTATGCTTATATTTTAATTTAACTAATCATTAATTATTTGCAAATAATCAAACAGTCATACAAAAATTATCATTCCTAAATGTAGTCTATATGAATCTAAGTGCCTGTGTGTGATCGAGAGAACATCCTACTTTGTCTTGTCAAGAAGCTAATCTCCTTTCCTTAATCACACACTTGGTCTTCAACCTCCTGTAACTCAAGTGCACTCAGGCACACAACAATAACTAAATTAGTATCACATAAAGATATAAATCAAGCAATATAATATATGAATTCAAATATTTCTACTCTATTTTGCTTCATCTTCAAAGTAAAACACATTCGATACTATTCAACTTTTCATAATTTAAGTAAACACTTTTCATATATCATCACACCAAAACACCATAATATTAATTATTATTCTACCACTCACATCCAGTCATGTAACAACTCCACACAAAACCAAAAGCAACCTGCATCAGGCCTGAGATGTGACATCCTTCCCCACTAGGAAGAGACATCATCTCGATGTCTTATTATAATCCACACAACAAAATTGGAAACATCAGTGTATCATAAGTCTCTAAATGCAAGAAAAGAAAAACACGCTAAGATCTCAAGTGAGGAAAAGCTTTATGAATGTCCTCAGCATTCTCCTAGGTGGCATTATTCACCGAGTATTGGTCCCAGTGGACCCTATACTGCATAATTTCCCTGTTTCACAACTTAACATTGTGCTCTTCCAATATCCTGACGGGCTCCACCTGCATCACTCCTGGGTCCTGTACCTGTAACGCACACCAGTCAAGAATATGAGCTACATCTGGATGATAGGGCTTAAGGACCGAGACATGAAAAACATTATGGATCTGGGATAGAGCTGGTGGCAGAGCAAGCCTATAAGCAACCGAATTAATCACCTCCAAGACATCAAAGGGCCCAACAAACCTAGGGGCCAACTTTGAGTTCTTGCCGAAAGAGATTGAACTCTTATGCGGCCAAACTCTCTAAAAGACCTTGTCTCCTATAGAGAATTGTTTGAAAGTTCTATTCTTATCTGCAAGACTCTTATGTCGATCTGAAGCTTGCTTTAGCTTTTCTTTGATAAGATTCATTTGATCTTCCATTTCCCTCAACATTTTAGGACCAATCACAATCATGTCCTCAACCCTATCCCAACTGATGGGTGTTTGGCATTTACGTCCATATAGAGCCTCGAATGGTGCCATACCCAAAGAGGTGTGGTAGGAGTTGTAAGCAAACTCCACTAAAGGTAAATACTCCTATTTGTGTTGTTGCTCCATACAATACATTCGGAGGAGATCCTCCACAATCTGGTTCACCCTCTCTAATTGACCATCGGTCTAAGGATGATATGCGGAGCTAAAATTTAATTTGGTTCCGAGGAAAAAATTTAGAGTAGTCAAAAATATGGAAGTCATCCGAGTATCACGATCTGAAATGATCACCTCTGACACTCCATGCAATCAGAAGATTTCCTGTACAAATTTCCTCGCCAAAACCATTGAACCATCCTTGAGGTTCCCAGCAATGAAATGGGCTACCTTAGTCAATTTATCCACTACAACTAGGATGGTATCATTTCAATTCCTAGACATCAGAAATCCCTAAATAAAGTCCATAGTTATCACCTGCCACTTATATTTTGGCACCCTGTGAGGATATCAAAGTCCTGTCGGATGTACATGCTCAGCCTTAACTCGTTGGCATTCCAAACATCAGGTTATAAATGCAGTAACATCTCTTTTGAGTCCTGGCCAGAAATATAGAGGCCTGAGTCCCTCAACCATTTTAGTCACACTGGGGTGCCCTGAATAAGGCACATTATGAAATTCCTCTAGCACCAACTCTCTCAACCCTACAGAGATAGGAATATACATACGACCCTAGAACCTCAAGATTCCATCAAACTCAAGTACATACCCAGCAAATCTACAATCCAAAGGATCCTACTCTAGGGATTTTTTTACCCTTTCATACTGCTCATCCCCAGCTAAAGCCTGAACCACCTGCTCCCTAAAATTAGATTTTATGGTAACCATGGCTGCAAAATGTCTTCTCCTACTCAAGGCATCTTCTACCCTATTTTCCTTCCCTTTAATGTACTCTATACCAAAGTCATATTCACTCAAAAATTCCAACCATTGCCTCTGACGAGCATTTAGGTTGGGTTGAGTAAAGATGTACTGTAATCTAGCATGATCTATTTTTAAATCAAAGGGCTTCCCCAAGAGATAGTGTATCCACATCTGAAGGGAATGAACTATGGTTGCCAACTCTAAATCATGTGGTGCATAATTTAACTCATGTTGCTTCAACTTTCTTGATTCATATGCCACCACTTGTCCTTCCTGCATGAGAACGACCCCTACCCGTTCTCCTGATGCATCAATAATCACTATAAAATGACCATTCGGATCAAGCACAACTAAAATAGGTGCAAAAGTGAGCTTCTCTTTTAGCAATTGAAAAGATTTTTCACACCTGTCACTCCACTCAAATTTCTTTCCCTTCTTCTAGAGTGTGGTAATGGGCGCTGCTATTTTCGAGAATCCTTGCACAAATCTCATGTAATACCCTGCTAGTCCCATAAAGCT
>VDFB02099163.1:111739-137896 GCA_007258455.2 Sequoia sempervirens | reverse complement strand
TGCCCCCCCATGCATACATTCACAAAGCATTTTTTTTTAACATAAATCCACGTACCCATTTTGGTTCTTTCCGTCCCCGACCAAACCCACCTTTTTAAATTTAATTTTTTTTACGTAAAAATTGCGTAAATCACATAGGGAGGTTTCTCTTTCTACTCACCTGCTGTCCACCTGCGCCCTCGCGGTACATTGTCTGTACTCCGTCCGCCCGATGCACGATCGCGGTGTCATTATCTGTCGGCATCGTGTCTCCTCGTTGATCTTCTCTCCTCTCCTCTCTTTCTCTTAACTGCTACAGTGACAATGACCGAGGTAATTTTTCAAATTCCCTTTTTAACCCCCCCTTCTCCAACAAGGTATTTTTTACCTTTTATTTAACTTTTTATTCCTCTAATTAATCCCAAACTTCCCGAGGCTGCCATTCGCAAACCGTACGTCCAATCCACTCCGTTCAAAAGGAAAAATTAATTCTTTGCTCTCTATCCAATGGTCTCCTCCATTTCCTTCTATCGAGACGTCATCTGGGGCCCCTCCTTTCTTCCCCAACCGCCCTCTCGAGGGGGCATACCCTACCACTTCCTTCCATTTATTTCAAACCAGGCACTGGGGCATCCCCTTTCTTCTTCGTCAGGCTGGGGCATCAATCCTCATTCCTTTCTTCATCCTTGACATTCACTTTTCTTCGAAACATTATTATTTCAACAATATTTTGAAGAGGGGGAACCAAAAAAATGTAGAAATCTAAATTTAATCACTTCCCATATGATTAAATTTGTTTGTCTTCAGATCTATCATATTAATATTAATTTATTAAATTAATATTACACCTTTTCACCCTCGATGGGTAAAATTATTTAGTTAAATTAAATACTTTATCTCTCTCTTTCCTCTAAAATTAAAAATGGAAATGCACTAATTTGTTTTAATTTAGTCATTCCCTTTTGATTTTAAATCCAATTTTAAAGATTCTTCATTTCTCTCTCCTTGTCCACATCCTCCATATACTTGCCACAATGCAGAGATTGTTTAATGATTTAGGTTATGATGTGCGTCTCACCCAATCGAGGATTGTGTCACGTCCTCCTACATTTCTCACTGCCTCTAATCTTTGTTAATTGGCCCACAATCAGTGTTTGCTATACTTAACCAAGGTCATTAGCTATTTCTAGCACCACTTTTTGGTCAATTCTTCCATTTTTCCTTTTTAGATATTAACTCTCCTTCCCATGAGAATTTTTAATTCTCATTTATTTATCCCATGTTTTCTCTCCTCCCTATGTGAATTTTTAATTCATATTTTGTCTTTCCAAGGCTTCTAGAACCTTGGACTTGTCACAATCTCCACATGTGACCAAGTCCCACCTTTTTTGAGCCCACCTTTTACCCTTTAGATTATCCTAGTAATGTGAATTTTTAATTCATATTTATATCCCCAACCACCTTTCCTTTTTCCATGTAGATTTTTGAGGAATTCTAAAATTCCTCAAATGTCCCTTTCACTCCCACTTGGGGACAAGAAATCCCTTTTTGTGGAAATCCTCTCATCCCCCAAGGTGCATGTCCTTTTCCACCTCATGTACCTTTTTGACAACTCATCTCCACCTCATATCCTCTTGTCCACTTCACCCTCCACATGTCAAGATGTGAGGGCTTGTGGGTTCTCAACCCACCATAGCCCTTCATCTTGACCTTGTCAGATCAATCTTAACCCTTGAATTCTCTAGAGAATCCAAAATCTCCTATAAATACCCCCTCTTCAAGGGCATTTCCAACTTTTTGCATTTTGATAATTACATGTTGTCCATTTGAATCCTCAATCCTTTTCAATCATTTAACCATCTTTGTTAATCATCTTGCATATTGAATCTTGCATATAGTCACTCAATCCATCATCTAAGGAGCACACAACCAATCAAAGCAAGGGCCAATCAAAGAGGTATCAACAACAAAGGAGGTAAAAGTGTTTGTGTTTCATTTTATTTGCATTCATTTTCATTGTATCACTCTTTTGGCTAATCTTGAGGTGTCCTTAGTATTTTGTTTTTTATATCTCTTAGTTGTTTTGCTCATTTAGAGAAGTGCAAATATCAGGGTATACACTTATAACTTCATTTTATTCATTGGAAAGCATGAGTACAATTGAGCAACATAACTGTATTACTGAAAAACTAAGAATGTGAATACAACATCGGATTAACCAACCTTTTGAGAAGGAACATTCGAGTCTTATTTATAGAAGGAAAACTACAAACTAACTTCATAGCAAGTCGATCAACTCCAACAAATTAGGAGGACGCCACTTTAGGGAAAGCATAAAAAGTGGAGAGGAGGTTATGCATGCGTGGAATTTGGTCAAGCCATTTTTCCTTCACACGGATCTAGCATAACAATAGCTCCTATATTCGCTCAACAAATGATTAAGACCATTTACAAGGCAATTACAATCTTTCAATTTGAACTAGGAATCTCCCTCCATTGAGAGTCTTCCCCCCATTGACTTTTGAATGATCACCTTGTTGACCTTTATGGAAAATGACCAGCTAGCAGAATCTTCCTCAACTTTGTAGACTCTAATTATATCTACATAACAATATTAGTACGCACAACAATTGCATATTTGTAACTATCTTAAAGTAACATTCATTAATCCACATGTAAAATTAACATAGATAGTTCATATAGCATGTCAATATCATTTAAAGGTTACAAAAATAAGCTTATGCCCAATGTCCATGGTTTTGAGGAAATAACATGAAAATGTCAACATCCAAGTATCAAGGTCTATGACAACTACAACAAATGGATGGTAACTCTATCAAAATTGAACCATAAACTGGACTCATCACTCTCCCCAACCTAAGGTTTTGTTGGTCCTCCAACAAAGGAAGAGTTATTCTTCTGCTTAGTCAATGCCCTAAAATTTGCAACTACCAGCTGCCCAACATCAGTTCTTGCATTTAATGAATTGGGGTCCCAATGGTAACTCTATCAAAATTGAACCATAAATTGGACTCATCACTCCCCCCAACCTAAGGTTTTGTTCGTCCTCCAATAGAGGAAGAGTTATTCTTCTGCTTAGTCAATGCCCTAAAATTTTCAACTGCTAGCTATCCAACATCAGTTCTTGCTTATTGTCCAACCTATTCCATCTTTTTCTTTCTACAGCTATATCATACTGGTAATACCTAAAATTTGGCACAAGCCATAATAGGATAGGAGGCTGAAAATTTAGTGGAAGCCAAAATTTTCCCTTTGTCCTTCCAATCTGTATATACCTACCAACTCTTTTAAGTGAACATGCAGCACAGTTTTGTAGGGAGTGAGGATTAGCTTGTTCAACTCATCATTCAGACTGTTCCACCTCTGTGACAGATATCCCATTATAGATTCCCATGTGGTTTTTGTTACCTTCTCATATTTTTTGTAAATTACTTCTCTCTTAGGAAGGATCCTACTACTATAACTTGGTCTGTAAAGGAATATGCGCCATTCCCTAAAAATGTCTCTTGGGTTTGTAGATTCAACCCTGATGAGTGGGGGAGTGTTGGATTCTATTTTCCTATAAGTCCTAAACTATTGTCCCCAACTAATTTCATTTTGTATTCAGGACATGAATGCCCTTAATTGGAGATCCCCAACATACAACAATGGATTCCAATCATGATCTTGGGACACAGCATAATTATGCAAATAGAATTCACATAACAATTTTTTTATTTCAGGAGGAGCAATCTGATAATCTTGGAAAAATTCAAGAGGAGTCTCAATGGAAGGATTCAAACCTAAAATGATCCTTGACAGTTTAAAAGAAAGATTATTCTCCTTCAAATGAGCATAGACCCTTGGAGGATTCTTGCACTCTAATATTTGAGGTACTAAGGCTGCTATATTGTCCACCTTTTCCTTTAAAGCAATAATTTCTATATTCTTCTCTTCAATCTCCTCATCTTTCTTCTTGATTTCCTCCTTTAGCCTATGTTTCTCCTCTTTCCATTCCTCTTCCCTCCTTTCCATCTCACTCCATAATTTCATGGCTACCATGTGCATTGAAAAATTAGAGGGCTTATGTATTCCTACTTGAATTTTTCTTGGCATTGATGCTTACTCTTCATGTGGCCCCAGTTGCAAGTATTCTAATTGTTCAGCCAATTCTGGATGCAAGGGTGTTGATTGTTCTACCATTTTTGGCTATAGGTACTCTTGTTCTTTATTTTTCTCTTGTTATAGGAACTCTTGCTCTTTCTCTTCCTAGAGGAGCTTCTAATTCTCCTCATACTCTTGACTCCCAACTTGTTCTATGATGTCAACAAGATCTGCCAGCATTATATTTTTTGCTTCCTCAAATATTTATTTTTCCTCAACATTCACCTACCCCATTGGGGAATTTGTGTCTTCTTGTGATGTTCTTCAAGGCCTAGGGATTCCTTCCAAAGATACACCAAAGGTTGGCCCAGCTGGTCTTGATTTTCTAGGAGGGATTTCATTTTTTGCTTTAGCTACAGGAAGAATAGTATCAGCCTTTTGTTTCTTAGAGCTTGGCATTTCTTTTTCTTTTGTTTTCTTTTTAGCTTTTCCCTTATTTCTACCTCTTTCTTTTGTGCCCTAGTTTGCATTAGGGTTGCAAGAGGGACATCATCATCAGAATCTGAAGAGGAACTTTCTTTGTTTGATTGTTTTATCTCAAAAGAACTAATCTTTATAGTTTGTTCAGCTATAGGAGGGTTTACAATAGGGCTTGTGCCAAAAGTTGAGGGTCCAGGAGTGGCTTCAACATTGCTCACTCTCCTACTAACCCTATGAGGTTGAGGAAAAATCCTAGGTTGCAAATGCTCTAGACTAATTTGATCAATATTTAAGAATTCTTCCCAAGTCATATTAGACACATCCTACAGAGACTTCTCTACTAATAATTTGATCAGACAATGGTGGGAAACGAAATTATCCCTACCATTTGAGTTTCAACCACCATGATTGAAAGGAGGTGATATAACATGTTTGGAACGTTCATTCTTCTCCCATGCGGAATATGATTCAGTAGTTTGAAGTGCACAGAATGTAGGTTCAACAGACATCCTTCACAAGTGGTGTACTTTATAATTAGACAATTGTTTGCTTCCATGGCTCGGGCAGAGAGGTTCTCTTCGCACCTTACTTGTCCACATTCAATGGAGGGTCACCACGTTCTATAAATTCAGCTCCAGTTGACCTAGCATCTTTGGTAGCAAGGTAATGTTCACCGTTGGTAGGCAACCCTATAACTTCTACAATCCTTTCTTTGGCAGCTATTACCTCCAACCCTTTTACCATGGCTTTTCCTTCAAACAATGTCTAGACAAATTCCAACGCAACATCTTCATTATAGCCATTCAGCTTCAAGAAATAATCTAACCATCTGTAATTTTTGAATTCGGCCTAAGCAGGTGCATCCTGCAACACAACATCATGAACCGTGGGTTCTTTTCTTATTAACCCACCTCCCATTGTTCAGATGTCTGCAATTGAATAATCACTGTGAAGGTTTCCTTTCCTACAATATTTGTCTGAAATCCAAATTTCTCCTTCCTGTGATGCTACAGAATTCCCAATGCCAATATCTTTCGAATTTTACCTTTTTGGTGACTTAGGATTATGACAGAGGCAATAAAGGCAGTAAAGGAGTAATAAATGAAAGATATGATCAAGAAAAATGGCGACAGTTGATGTCATCTCACACATGCGAGTTGTCACCTTACTCATAATTCAAATTGTCTCAGTTTAAACTTTTCTAACATGAACCAACATAGCTTGACACATGGACATGGTAACACACTTCCCCCCGAACCTAAATTTGAGCATGTGTCCTCGCATGCAAGGTAGTAATGGTGATTTGACAGGGAAGGGAATAATTACGTGCTATGGTGAACATCTATATTAATGTACAAAAATTAAATGAATGTGCTAAATGATAATTAAGATTTAACAAATTGATGTGCACATACCTGAATTCATGGAATATTTGTTGCAAAGAATATGGAGGAAGTACCGGTCACCTTTGAAGAAGTTAGTTGAGCAATTAATGAAAGTGGAGATGGAATGAAGTGAAGTTATGGCGGCATAATAGAAGAGAGAGAAAGGTGGAGATGGATGGGTGGATGGGTGAATGGATGAAGAAGTGGAATCCCACAAAAGTGGAAGTATTTATTATGACAAGTTACGTACCTTAGTTAGCCAGAAGGAGGGACACTAGGTCTGCTTCCATCGGCTGCAGGAAGTTCGGGTGTTGCATGCTAAGTGAATTGCTACAAGAATTCCTCCTTGGAAGTTGGCTTGTGATACAACCTGAGGCAATGACCGTTGACAAGCAACTTAAATCTGATAGGGTCGATGGTAGTAAGTTGAAGAACACCATTGGAGAAGACTTCAGCAACCTCATATGGTCCTAGCCTGCTTGTCTGCAATTTTCTTGCATTATCTTGATACCTTGAGTCGTAGAGCAGTGCCCAATCACCTGGCTGGAATTTATTGTCCTTTATGAATTTGACATGCCACTTTATTCTCTAATTCTGCACTACCACTATGTGATGCAAGGTTTCCTTCCTCATTTGATCCAAAGCATTCAGCTGCATGATTCTATCCCTTTGTGCCTTAGAGATATTCATCCCTAAGTCTAGTGCAGTCCTAAGAGTCTTATGCTCAAATTCAATGGGCATCATAGCTTTCTTTCCATACAGCAACTCAAAAGGAGTGAAGCATGTGGTTGTCTTTCAGGTGCTCCGATAGGCCCAAACAACTTTTGGCAGCCTATTTTCCCAATCCTTCCTATGGGTGGCCACTGTTTTAGTCAAAATGGCTTCAATTTCACTGTTAGTCACCTCAACTTGTCCATTGGCCTGAGGGTGATAAGGAGTAGACTTCATATGCCTTATGTTGTACTCATTGACTAGTGTTGTAACAAGGGTTGAGGTGAATTGAGCACCTTGATCAGTCACTATCTCCCTTGGAACCCCATACCGTGTGAAAATTTCCTCATAAAGGAATTTTGCAACCTTATTATCTCTTGCATACTTCCTGGCCTTAACTTCTACTCACTCGATTACATAGTCAGTGCATACCAAGATATAGGATTTACCATTTGATGGAGGATCAATGGGTCCTACAAAATCCAATCACCACTTATCAAATAGAGTGATTACTACTTGGGGGTAAAGTGGCATCTCATCAGATTTGGTTGTTCGGCCCATCCTTTGGCATCTATCACACTTGTATATTTCCTTGCATCCTTGTGGAGTGTGGGCCTGTAATATCATGTGTTCAAATTTTCATTGTTGTCCTCTTGGCTACAAAGTTCCCTCCATTGGGTTCATTGTGACATGCATGTAGTATATCATATGTCTCATCTTCCCTCACACACCTCCTCATAACATGGTCCGGTCCAGTGTAGAACAAGCATTCTACAATCCATGAGAAAGGAAAGGTTTTCTCAATGATCACCCTTCTCTCTTTTTTGTCACGTCTCAGCTTTGATACAAGTTGCTTTTGGTTTTGTGTGGAGTTTTTACATGACTGGATGTGTGTGGTAGAATAATAATTAATATTATAGTGTTTTGGTGTGATGATATATGAAAAGTGTTTACTTAAATTATGAAAATTTGAATAGTATCGAATGTGTTTTACTTTGAAGATGAAGCAAAATAGAGTAGAAATATTTGAATTCATATATTATATTTCTTGATTTATATCTTTATGTGATACTAATTCAGTTATTGTTGTGTGCCTAAGTGCACTTGAGTTGCAGGAGGTCGAAAACCAAGGGTGTGATTAAGGAGAGGAGGTTAGTTTCTTGACAGGACAAAGCAGGATGTTCTCTCGATCACACACAGGCACTTAGATTCATATAGACTGTATTTAGGAATGATAATTTTTATGACTATTTGATTATTTGCAAATAATTAATGATTAGTTAAATTAAAATATAAGCATAATAAAGTAAAGGAATTAAATTTTAATTATAGTTAATTATAGATTTTGATTTAAATTCTTATGCATTCCACTCTTGTAATTGGTGTTAATCTTTGAGTTAATAAGTTAGCTAATAGTTAGAAGATAATTATTTTATTAGTGGATAGATATTTTCAAAAGGGGATTTACATGCAATTAAATTAAATATCATCCTTATTTCAAAATCTAATATTTTCAAGATTAGGGTAGGAAATGGAAAAGTGAAATATTATTAAAAGGAAAAGAACTTCTTGAGAAAACAACTGTTCTTGAAATCATTCTTGAAATTTAAGCTCTGCAATTTTTGCTTTAATGGCTGCCAAGGAAATGTTGAATCCTTCAAAATAGTGATTTTGAGAATTATTCTTTGGGAGATAGTAGGAAATTAAAGAGTTGGAAAAGCAACTGGAAAGGAGGAAAGAAGAAGCTTTCTCAGAAAAACCAGACTGATAAGGGGCAAAGAGAAGAAGTTGTCTGAAGATCATCTCTAGCTGGAAGCGTAATATCCAAGTTTTCCATTTTTTTCCAGAAATCTTGTTGAAATATGAAATACTACTAGAGAATTTGAATGCCAAGTGTTTGAATTGTATGCAAAAACTGTGAAAATCTGAGAAAATGTTCCATTCTTTTGTGTGCATTGAAAGAATTTGCATAATTTTACCCCGTTTAGATTGGGGCTTTTCTCCCTATGCTACTATGATTCATAGATTTTTTTTTTATTGCTAAATATTTTATACAGAAATTCTGAACAAATATATATATATAGAATATATATATATATATTTATGATATGCACACAGAAAATAGGGGTGTGTATATAAATATATATATATATAAATTTGTTCAGAATTTATGTATAAAATATTTAGCAATCAAACAAAATCTATGAACCTGACTTAGCATAGGGAGAAAAACCCCAGTGAAATTAAAATTATGCAAATCTTCAATGCAAAATGGAGCCTTCTAGATTTTGCGTTCTCTAGTAATTCATATTTCAACAAGACTAATGGAAAAGAATGGAAAACCTAATATTACACTTCCATGCAGATGCTCTTGAACTCCCCCCCTTAATCTGATTTAAGAAACTACTTCGCTAACTTTCAGTTGCCCCCTAACTCTTTAATTTCCACCTCCCAAATTCTCAAACTCACTATTTTGAAGGATAATTTCCTTGGCAGCTCCATTCAGACAAACTTCAGAATAAACGATTATTTGGGAAGACCTTTTCCTTTAATAATATTTCACTTGAAAAATATTAGATTCCTACAGATATTAGAATTTTGTGAAATCAGGGTTTTGTATAGCCCCCTTAAATTGTGCGCACCTGGTAAACTTTTTAACATGACCAGCGGTGCTGGCGCGACACACCCTCCAGTACCATGGGATGGGGGAGACTAGAACTCTTGACCAGCCTCCTGCAACAAGAAAGACTTAGCCAACCGAGCTAGGGCCCCCGCCTGAAAATATTAGATTTTTAAATAAGGATGAAATTTTATTTAATTGCATGTAAATCCCCTTTTGAAAATATCTATCCAATAATAAAATAATTATCTTCTAACTATTAGCTAACTTATTAACTCAAATATTAACACCAATTAAAAGAAGAGTGGAATGCACAAGCATTTAAATCAAAATCTATAATTAACTATAATTAAAATTTAATTCCTTTACTTTATTATGCTTATATTTTAATTTAACTAATCATTAATTATTTGCAAATAATCAAACAGTCATACAAAAATTATCATTCCTAAATGTAGTCTATATGAATCTAAGTGCCTGTGTGTGATCGAGAGAACATCCTACTTTGTCTTGTCAAGAAGCTAATCTCCTTTCCTTAATCACACACTTGGTCTTCAACCTCCTGTAACTCAAGTGCACTCAGGCACACAACAATAACTAAATTAGTATCACATAAAGATATAAATCAAGCAATATAATATATGAATTCAAATATTTCTACTCTATTTTGCTTCATCTTCAAAGTAAAACACATTCGATACTATTCAACTTTTCATAATTTAAGTAAACACTTTTCATATATCATCACACCAAAACACCATAATATTAATTATTATTCTACCACTCACATCCAGTCATGTAACAACTCCACACAAAACCAAAAGCAACCTGCATCAGGCCTGAGATGTGACATCCTTCCCCACTAGGAAGAGACATCATCTCGATGTCTTATTATAATCCACACAACAAAATTGGAAACATCAGTGTATCATAAGTCTCTAAATGCAAGAAAAGAAAAACACGCTAAGATCTCAAGTGAGGAAAAGCTTTATGAATGTCCTCAGCATTCTCCTAGGTGGCATTATTCACCGAGTATTGGTCCCAGTGGACCCTATACTGCATAATTTCCCTGTTTCACAACTTAACATTGTGCTCTTCCAATATCCTGACGGGCTCCACCTGCATCACTCCTGGGTCCTGTACCTGTAACGCACACCAGTCAAGAATATGAGCTACATCTGGATGATAGGGCTTAAGGACCGAGACATGAAAAACATTATGGATCTGGGATAGAGCTGGTGGCAGAGCAAGCCTATAAGCAACCGAATTAATCACCTCCAAGACATCAAAGGGCCCAACAAACCTAGGGGCCAACTTTGAGTTCTTGCCGAAAGAGATTGAACTCTTATGCGGCCAAACTCTCTAAAAGACCTTGTCTCCTATAGAGAATTGTTTGAAAGTTCTATTCTTATCTGCAAGACTCTTATGTCGATCTGAAGCTTGCTTTAGCTTTTCTTTGATAAGATTCATTTGATCTTCCATTTCCCTCAACATTTTAGGACCAATCACAATCATGTCCTCAACCCTATCCCAACTGATGGGTGTTTGGCATTTACGTCCATATAGAGCCTCGAATGGTGCCATACCCAAAGAGGTGTGGTAGGAGTTGTAAGCAAACTCCACTAAAGGTAAATACTCCTATTTGTGTTGTTGCTCCATACAATACATTCGGAGGAGATCCTCCACAATCTGGTTCACCCTCTCTAATTGACCATCGGTCTAAGGATGATATGCGGAGCTAAAATTTAATTTGGTTCCGAGGAAAAAATTTAGAGTAGTCAAAAATATGGAAGTCATCCGAGTATCACGATCTGAAATGATCACCTCTGACACTCCATGCAATCAGAAGATTTCCTGTACAAATTTCCTCGCCAAAACCATTGAACCATCCTTGAGGTTCCCAGCAATGAAATGGGCTACCTTAGTCAATTTATCCACTACAACTAGGATGGTATCATTTCAATTCCTAGACATCAGAAATCCCTAAATAAAGTCCATAGTTATCACCTGCCACTTATATTTTGGCACCCTGTGAGGATATCAAAGTCCTGTCGGATGTACATGCTCAGCCTTAACTCGTTGGCATTCCAAACATCAGGTTATAAATGCAGTAACATCTCTTTTGAGTCCTGGCCAGAAATATAGAGGCCTGAGTCCCTCAACCATTTTAGTCACACTGGGGTGCCCTGAATAAGGCACATTATGAAATTCCTCTAGCACCAACTCTCTCAACCCTACAGAGATAGGAATATACATACGACCCTAGAACCTCAAGATTCCATCAAACTCAAGTACATACCCAGCAAATCTACAATCCAAAGGATCCTACTCTAGGGATTTTTTTACCCTTTCATACTGCTCATCCCCAGCTAAAGCCTGAACCACCTGCTCCCTAAAATTAGATTTTATGGTAACCATGGCTGCAAAATGTCTTCTCCTACTCAAGGCATCTTCTACCCTATTTTCCTTCCCTTTAATGTACTCTATACCAAAGTCATATTCACTCAAAAATTCCAACCATTGCCTCTGACGAGCATTTAGGTTGGGTTGAGTAAAGATGTACTGTAATCTAGCATGATCTATTTTTAAATCAAAGGGCTTCCCCAAGAGATAGTGTATCCACATCTGAAGGGAATGAACTATGGTTGCCAACTCTAAATCATGTGGTGCATAATTTAACTCATGTTGCTTCAACTTTCTTGATTCATATGCCACCACTTGTCCTTCCTGCATGAGAACGACCCCTACCCGTTCTCCTGATGCATCAATAATCACTATAAAATGACCATTCGGATCAAGCACAACTAAAATAGGTGCAAAAGTGAGCTTCTCTTTTAGCAATTGAAAAGATTTTTCACACCTGTCACTCCACTCAAATTTCTTTCCCTTCTTCTAGAGTGTGGTAATGGGCGCTGCTATTTTCGAGAATCCTTGCACAAATCTCATGTAATACCCTGCTAGTCCCATAAAGCTTTGAACTTCTGAAACATTCTACGATGCTGGCCAATCTAAGGTTTCCTTAATCTTATCTGGTTCCATGGCTATCCCTTTTGCTAAAATAACATGTCCCAAGTAATGCACCTCAGATTGGAAAAAGGTACATTTGGACATTTTCCCATATAACTTATGTTCCCTCAACTGCTGCAATACTATCCTCAAATGCTTCTAATGTTCTTCCTCTGACTTAGAATATATCAAGATATCGGCAAGGAAGATTAAAACAAAGTTATCTAAGCAGTCTCAAAAAACACCATTCATCAAATTCATGAAGGTTGCAAGGGCATTAGTTAGCCCGAACAGTAGCACTGTAAATTCATAGTGCCTGTACCTTGTCCTGAATGCAGTCTTGTGAATATCTTCATCCTTTAACCTCAACTGATGATATCCTAATCTCATATCTATTTTTGAGAATACCTTGGCATCTTTTAACTGGTCAAACAAATCATCAATATGGGGAAGCATGTACTTGTTCTTGATAGTAACCTTGTTAAGCATCCTATAATCAATGCATAACCTCAAGGTCCCATCCTTCTTCTTCACAAATATAACAGGAGCTCCCCAGGGTGACACACTTGATCTAATGAAACCCTATTTCAACAATTCCTCCAATTGGGCCTTTAGCTCATATAACTCCGTTGTGTTCATCCTATATGGGGCTTTGGACTAAGGTTTCACACTCAATATCAAATCAATAGAAAAGTCAAATACATGCTTAGGCCGTAGCTCAATTAGTTCTTTAGGAAAAACATCCTCAAATTCTTTTAGAATCAGATGATCATTAACTAATGATTATGTCTCATCAAGGTCCTTGACCTTTATTGCATAAATAGTGCATCCCTTTCAGCTTGCCTTCTTTAACTGCATGGCAGAGACTTGCCTAAGTTCCAGAGGCCTTTTTACTCCACAAATCTCTACATGGTTTCCTTGATCATCAAGACACCTTATTGATTTCTCTTCGCAATCCACAAGGGCCTTATGTTCAGAAAGCCAATTTATCCCTAAAATCACATCATAAGTGATAGGGAGGTTGGATGAAACAATCACTGTTTCATGCTCTAGGTCTTACTTGCAGGACCTCTAGGGTGTTTCACTCCACCACTTGAAACCTATAGGACCTCTTCCTTCTTAAGATCCCCTGGTTTCTCCTTGCCAACCCAACTATCAATAAAGATCCTCCTACCAAGTCAAGACTTGGTGCAATCTTGAAACCCTTACTTTAGCCCTTAATCCACCCTAAAGGCTACAAATCCTCCAAATCTTGAATTTAGCTTTGCAGGGGTGTGGAGGTGTTTCTAATGACTCAAATCAATCCTACTTTGGTTCTTTAGGGTCCACTTGACTCCATTTCCTAGTTGCTTCCACCAAACCCTCATTTAGGCCTAAAAAGGCTACTAGCCCTAGGAGCCCCAATTAGGCCTCCTCCGAGAAATTAGGTTAGTTCTCCAAATCTTTCCAAAGAACACTCAATATTTTCTTGGGATTCCTGGTTCATATGAACACCTCTCAAATATTTTTTGGGTCTTGGGTCTGAGTTGTCCATACAAAGGCTTAACCCACAATTTGGCAAAATTAGGCCTTACAAACCCTTCCCTGACTTCACTGCAAACTGTTAGGTATTCCTCACACCAGATGGATTGATGGAGCTTCCTCCTCCATGCTATATCTTGGCAAGGCACTTACCTGCCCTCTCCACACTGTGATTTGTCAGGAAATGGACACGCCTACAAATCAAGTGCTCTGCACTTTCTGTCTTCCCTAGCAGACTCTTCCTGGCTCACCTAGGGCAAGACTTCCTCAGTAGCTCCTATGTTTTCAAAGGCCCTAAACCCTACCATATGTACATACATGGAGTCTAGTCACTGTTCCCAAAGGGCCGTACAATTTGTATGGTGGGAAAGTGAACTAACACTCCATTCTCACAAAACTGCCTGGTTCAGACCAGCAACAGTATGGAAACCAAACTAATTACAAACAATGCTTGAAACTAAAGCAAAGAAGCTAACTAATGCCACACAAAGCTCGAAGAACAGCTATACTAAATCCTACACAAGTTACAAAGCCATGATCAATCCATTATAACCTCACTTCAATGCAAAAATTAAAAAAATTCACTCTCAAACATAATTGCTTTCCTTGAATTCACAAAACTTCAAAACATAACAAATGCTTCCAACCCTACTCCAATGCCGAGGCATTCCATAAATAGGGTCCCTCAAATAGTTATCCTCTTCCTTGGGCTCTTCTTGGCCGCTTGTAGCTCCAATTGAGCAACATTTGCAACTATTTTGCAAGAATTCCTAAAAAAATCCAAAACCTGATTTTGAGCTAGAATTTTATGTCACCTATCCTATGGTCAACATGACCTTCATCTGATCAAAACCCAACCAAAAATTCCATTAAGGCTTACATCCAAATGAACTAAATTTGATTGCTTAGTTGTCCTAGACAAGACTATCCTAGACAAACCTTCTAAACAACCTATGGTAACCTATGGGTGCTCGTGTACCAATAAGATCCCAATGGTGCTACATACAAATTAACTTGTGTTTTGAGACTAGGGAGTTCAAGTTCACTACAAAACAGGAATTACTCTACCTTCCTCTCTACCCAGTTCCCATACTGAGCTTTCCATGAATTTTCCATATAGCCTGGTCTAATTGATCATTTAGATACAAGATGAGGATCCACAAAACTATCAGTGGCACCAGTATCAATCAAACTAGAAACAGGGCATCCAAAAAGTTTACCCAAAAGCTGGATAGGAGTGGATTGATAATCTGCTTAGCGATTGTCAACCACCACATGGATATGATGTTGATTTCTATTATTATGTTTGTTAAGCCTTTGAGGGCACACACTGGCGTAATGCTCGCCACCACAAGTATAACAACCCCCACGAGTGCTTTAGGCCTGTCTGAAAAATCCATCTTGTTATTGCTATTCTTCTTATTGAAATTAGCCCTCTTATTGTTGTTGGAATAGTGTGCCTCAATCTCACAGGCTGAAACCTCTGAAAGAGCCAAGTCGGTGTGACATCCTTATTGTCTGGCCGACTAGAAATTGTGCAATCTTATGGAATGTTCAGGTCACCGAGACCTTGTTGTTGTCTTACCGACTGGAGTTGTCACTATGACATTTCTTGACGTTGTGATCTCTCTTCGCTCGGTAAGAACTCTCGCTGACTATGGTTCATAGTGGTTGTCAGGGAGGCCTATGGCAACAAGCAGTTATCGAGGAAAGATATGAGCATTCAGTATGAAGTCTTACCAACAAGAGATGTCTCTTCAAATGGTTATACACTTGGAGTCATCGATGTAACATGGATGCTTCGGTATAACATCTCAGCGACAGTGTAAGTCTCACTGATGGGAATACTAGTGTCGATGTAACTTTTGAACATTAGTATGATCTCTTGGTGAAAGTGGTAGTCTCACCGACTATTATGAGCTTGGTATGATGTCTCATCAAAATCAGTAGTCTTGTTGATAGCGCTACATGTGGGGATCGTTGGTATGAAGTCTTGGCGATATGACTTGTCTCACTGACAGTTTTGCTCGATGAATATCAGTATGACATAAAGATCTATGTGACTCTTGGCGATAGGAGAACTCTTGCTGATAAAGCTTCACAATATGGATTTGCGTTCAGTGTAATCTCTTCCCGAAGGTGATGACTCTGGGCGATATCGACAGTTGGGCTTTGTGGCATTGGGGAGACACGGCTAGTGTCTCATTGACATGTGAACACTATTTGAATGCCTTGACTGATTGAAAGACTATCCTACGTGGTGTGACTTTGACCAATTAGGGAGCAGAATGGGAACTGTTGGAAGTTAGACTGTTGAGGTCGTTCCTGTGAGGAAGTTCAACAGACCAGGGATGACATTGATATACTCAGAGATTGATGATGATGTTCGGTTGGACGATCAGTGTGATGAACAGTTGAGTAATCAATGTGAATTCAATTTTGAGAGCATTGTAATTTGAATGTTATGTACAAGGTTGATCATTGTGTATGTTGTTATAATTTGACATCAGAGAGTGAAGCCCGTACTCTGTATGTAATTTTTTTTAATGTAATACAAAGGGGTTTTTCTTGGTGTGGTGGGTTTTTCTCCCGTAAGGGTTTTCCCATGTAAATCTGGTGTTCATGTGTGTATGGTCATTTCTTTGTTTCTATTTTTTCTTTCAAGTGTATCTTAATTGGACTGTAATTGAAAATTTAAAAGCACCTCTGCATTCTTTCCTGAGGTTTTGACGTTAGGAGAGTTGTTTCCACACCTTAGCTTTCCTTACAATTGTCATTTTGATTTCCATCATTACGGTTCTGAGGACTACCACCCCTTTTTAAATTTTTGATATGCCTATTATTATTTCCTTGGTTACCCTGATTGCTCTAATTGCCCTGGTTATTGTTACCTTGGCGATTTCCTTGAAATTTCTTATTGCCATACTTGGCTTCCCTACTTTTCTTGTAGTTTGCAACCTGCTGCATGTTATGTTCCTGTAAAAGTGCCAATTCAAAGGCTTCATCCATGGTAGTCGGTCTATGCATATCCACCTCATTTCCAATTTGAGGCCTAAGCCCCAATATGAATTTCTAAATTAGAAACCTCTCATCATGTTGGTACTGAGGTACGTTCTTAAGAAAGTGAGAGAATTTCTCCCAATATTGAGTCACTATCATTCCTCCTTGAATGAGCACCTAAAATTCTGTCATTTTCTTATCAAAATAAGACTGTGGAAGCCACCTCTTCCTAAAAGTCTACAAGAATTGTTCCCATTTTACTTTTCCAAGAAAAAACTATTTATCAGCCCTTTCATTCTCCCACCATGTAGCAGATTCACCTGTGAGCTAGTAGGATCCCCATTCCACCTTAGTTTCCTCAAATAAGTTTTGAAGGGAAAAGTACCTTTCCATTTCAATAATCCATGCTTCTACCCCATCACCAAAGGATTTACCATCAAACATGGGTGGCACAACCTTCTTGAAGTCCTTACCTAATTCCTCAGCTACCTTCGTTAGCTTAATTTTATTCTTTTTAGTTTTAGGGTTTTCTCTATTTGGGTCATTTCTGATGTTTTCACTTTCACCGGGTTTAGACCTTGTTGGCCCAATTTGTCTTGCTTGCTCAAGGTTATCAATATTGGCCTCTTGCCTACTTAGAATGGCCAAAATTTGATCCAACTTATCATTGGGATCACCCCGAGATCATCCTCCCCATTCCCGCTGATAATATCTACCCTCCATTAGGGTTACCCTAGAAAAACATAACATCAAGCGTAATTAGGCATAGGTCCTAGAGTTGAATCTTGCAGCTCTGATTCCAAAATGTAACGCTCGAGAGATGATGTTCATATAACCACATCATTTACCAACACTCATTACATTCCAAATAAAATAAAAGTAAAGGATGCATAGATCAAGATCTTTCCATAAATGCTCAAAGGAAAACTCAATAATAAATTTCATTCCATGTATACAAAACAAGTAAATTGCACTATCAACAAATATCTTTGCAATGATACATATATAAATGTCATTTGCATATCAATGAGTTTCCATAAATTCATTCAAGTTTCAATTAAATCATTAACTTTCAATCAATACATCTATTTCAATGTTACATCAAAAATTTCATTCCAATACATCTATTTCAATGTTACAATACTGAATTTCAAATAGAGTTATATTTACAAGTGGGCTTTACAAGCCATTCAATATAATACATGAATACATTTATAGCATGTGAACCTCTGAACCTCAACCGTCGTGACACCATTGGCCTTCTTACAAGCTGGGGCCAAGAGTGTGATTAAGGCACCTTTTCTGCCCAACCACGAAGTACAAGACTTCCCCAGGTTTCTCCCTAACTCGAAGAAATCCCCGACCCTACATGAGGAGCCTAGCAACCTGAAAGAACAACATAGGAGGGAAATCTCGATGCAAGCCTGATGCCTATATGCATTTCTAACATGAGAATCACATATTTCTTGCAAACAGGAGGTGGCAGAGACCTATATACATTTATTTCTAGGCTTTTAATTCCATCTATTTCAATGGTGCATGTGCTTGTCCAAGCATAAAATAAAATAAATAATAGTTTTAGAAAAGGTAAAACTACCGTCTCTGTGGGTCCACCTTTGGCATCCTATCCCGGAAGTTTCTCTAAATACAGTGAATAATGCATTTTCCATCTAAGTTCTCATTCAATTTTACACATTTCTAATTCCAAAGAAATTCCATCATTTTCCAAAGTTCACACAAAGATTATCAAAATAGCTTTTTAAACATACACTCAAAATGAAAGGTTTTTCTATACAATTTCTATTGAAAATTACTATGCAATTTAAAATCAATTCAAATTATGTTTTCTAAAATAGCTTGATCAAAGTAAATAGAATTGATAGATTCATAAAAAGAAAGCTACTATTTTCAGCCTTATAAGTATGAAGAAAAATCATAGCACATAGTTTACTTTCCTATTTAACAAGAATATGTAATTCATTCAGTGCACCATTATTCAGGTATTAAAAATAGTTTGAGAAGAGAAAAATAGCATAAATATTAGTTTTGTATTTGAATACAAGTTTTCTACTGTTCACAACTTCATTTTTGTACATATGTTTTACATCTTTCAAACTACTTGGTTATGAAATTTTAATGCCCATATTTGTTCAAGTATTTATCATATATAAATATTTATACACAAATATATATGTATATGTATATATATATATATATATACATAATAAATTTATAAATCATTATGCTAAATACATATACACACTATTGTGTTTTCTATATCATACCAATGACATTGTTTATTGTCTCTTGAAGGAAACAAAGATCTATTTATATCTGTATGTGTGCGAATATATATATATATATATAGAAATTTTGAACAAATATATATATATATATATATATATATATATATTTATATACACACCCCTATTTTTTGTGTGGATATTATAAATATATATATATATATATATATATATATATATTATATATATATACACAGTTATTTAAGCTTCTGCAATTTACAGTTGACTGTATATGCAAATATTGGGAGTTTATATTTGTCTTAATGCAAAGGAATGTTTGGGGAATAAACCCCAGCCCCGTTCCATGGGGAAGGGGCAGCACCTTTCCCATGGGGAGAGGCATCGGCCCCCTTATGATTTATGACTATGCCTTTGTGAATTTTGAGTAAGTCTGCATTTGGTTACTTTGGGAAAATTTCGCTGCCAACAGGGGGGAATATATATATATGTATTCGCACACATACAAATATAAATAGATCTTTGTTTCCTTCAAGAGACAATAAACAATGTCATTGGTATGATACAGAAAACACAGCAGTGTGTAAATGTATTTAGCATAATGATTTATAAATTTATTATGTATATATATACATATACATATATACATATATATATGTGTATAAATATATATATATATATATTTATATATGATAAATACTTGAACAAATCTGGGCATTAAAATTTCATAACCAAGTAGTTTGAAAGATGTACAACATATGTACAAAAATGAAGCTATGAACAGTAGAAAACTTGTATTCAAATACAAAACTGATATTTATGCTATTTTTCTCTTCTCAAACTATTTTTAATACCTGAATAATGGTGCACTGAATGAATTGCATATTCCTATTAAATAAGAAAGTAAACTGTGTGCTATGATTTTTCTTCATACTCATAAGGCTGAAAAGAGTAGCTTTCTTTTTATGAATCTATTAAGTCTATTTACTTTGATCAAGCTATTTTAGAAAACAGAATTTGAATTGATTTTAAATTTCATAGTAATTTTCAATAGAAATTGTATAGAAAAACCTTTCATTCTAAGTGTATGTTTGAAAAGCTATTTTGATAATCTTTGTGTGAACTTTGGAAAATGATGGAATTTCTTTGGAATTAGAAATGTGTAAAATTGAATGAGAACTTAGATGGAAAATGCATTATTCACTATATTTAGAGAAACTTCCAGGACAGGATGCCGAAGGTGGACCCACAGAGATGGTAGTTTTACCTTTTCTAAAACTGTCATTTGTTTTATTTTATGCTTGGCCAAGCACATGCACCATTGAAATAGATGGAATTAAAAGCCTAGAAATAAATGTATATAGGTCTTTGCCACCTCCTGTTTGCAAGAAATATGTGATTCTCATATTAGAAATGCATATAGGCATCAGGCTTGCATCGATATTTCCCTCCTATGTTGTTGTTTTAGGTTGCTAGGCTCCTCATGCAGGGCCGGGGATTTCTTCAAGTTAGGGAGAAACCCAAGGAAGTCTTGTACTTCGTGGTTGGGTGGAAAAGGCACCTTAATCACACTCTTGGCCCTAGCTTGCAAGAAGACCAGTGGTGTCACAATGGTTGAGGTTCAAAGGTTCACATGCTATAAATGTATTCATGTATTATATTGAATGGATTGTAAAGCCCACTTGTAAATATAACTCTATTTGAAATTCAGTATTGTAACATTGAAATAGATGTATTGGAATGAAAGTTTTGATGTAACATTGAAATAGATGTATTGATTGAAAGTTAATGATGTAATTGAAACTTGAATGAATTTACAGAAACTCATTGATATGCAAATGGCATTTATATATGTATCATTGTAAAGATCTTTGTTGATAGTGCAATTTACTTCTTTTGTATACATGGAATGAAATTTATTATTGAATTTTCCTTTGAGCATTTATGGAAAGATCTTGATCTATGCATTCTTTACTTTTATTTTATTTAGAATGTAATGAGTGTTGGTAAATGATGTGGTTATATGAACATCATCTCTCGAGCATTAAACTTTTGGAGAGAAGTGAGGAGGAACTCTCCCTGTGACTAGATAATTAGCTATGTCAGCATACCAATGTGTATGCACACTGATGAAAAATAAGTGTTCATCAAGGAAAGAGTCATCAATGACTTGATTGTCCTCCAATGTAGTCAGCCTTAAAAGAAATACGGCAGCAACATTGGCCTTCCCTGGTTTATCCACAATAGTTATGTCAAACTCCTGCATCAACAATAACCATCTTGCTAGCCTTCCTAAGATCAGGGGCTTATTCATGAGGTATCTAATAGCTACATGATCATTGTGTACAAATATTTGATAGCCTATTATGTAGTGCCTAAATTTTTTAAGTGCATATATTACTGCCAACATTTCCTTTTCTATCACTGTATAATTGAATTTAGCTCCTTGCAGGTTTTTGCTGACAAAATAAATAGCATTTTCAATTGCTCCTTCTTTCTATCCCAGGATTGCTCCTATAGCATAGTCTGATACATCTATATGAATGAGAAAAGGAAACTCCCAATTAGGACCTTTGAGTACAAGAGCATGAGTTAAAGGTGCTTTCAAGTCAGAGAATGCCTTGTTACAATCTTTTGTCCATTGGAATTCAGCATCTTTAGTTAGGAAATTGTACAATGGTCCTGCCATTTTGTTGAAGTCTTTGATGAAACGCCTATAATAACCTACATGTCCCAAGAAACTCCTAACATCTTTTTTTGCAGGTATAGGCAGATTGGTGATCACCTCAATCTTGGCAGGATCTACTTGAATTCCTTGGTGAGAGATGTAGTGGCCAAGGACTACACCTTCCTACATCATCATGAAGCACTTTTCATTGTTTAAAGATAGATTATGTTCTTCACATCTCTCTAAGACTCTCCTAATATTTCCCAATGCTTCATTAAAATCAACACCATAGGTAGTAAAATCATCCATATAAATCTTCATGCAATCATGTGAGATATCTTAAAATATGCTAATGACTGCCCTCTGAAAAGTTGCACGTGCATTGCATAAGCCAAATGGAAGTACTAAGTAGGAATAGGTCCCCCATGGACAAGTAAAGGTGGTATTTTCTTGGTCCTCAGGTGTAATTTGGATCTAGTTATACCCACTAAATCCATCTAGAAAAGAAAAGCAGTGATTTCCTACAAGTGAATCTAGAACTTGGTCTATGAAAGGAAGGGGAAAGTGATATTTTTTGGTGGAAGCATTGATTTCCCTATAATCAACACAAGCTCGCCACTTCCTTCCCTTTTTGGGCACAATCATCAATGGAGACACCCACTGGCTATCTAAAATGGGGTAGATAAATCTTGCATCTAACAATTTTTGTAGTTCCCCTTTTACAATTTCTCTTAATGTAGGGTTAATTCTTCTTTGTGGCTGCCTCATGGGGTACAATCATCTTTGATGTATATCTTATGAGTGTAGAGTTTAGGATCCAAGCCCTTCATATCATGATAGTCCCATGCAAAAGCATGTTTGTGGGTCCTCAACAAATTTTTCAAAGCCAGCTGCTGCTCTTGACTCAATTTGTTGTTAATATTCAGGTATTTTCCTTCTGACACTTGCACTTGTGTGGTTAATTCTATCATAGTTGTTTCACTAATACTTGGTACCTTGAGTTCATGTGGCAGCAATGTGTGAAAAATATTAGTTGTTGCAGGAAGTTCTGCTGTAGGAAGAGCGGGTAGAAGTGTCTTTACTGGATCAACAGAATCAGATGCATTAGAGGATGATGCTTCCTCCACCTCACAATGGTTTTGAATTATGTTAGACAATACTTCATCTTCTTCCTGAAGCTGCATGAAATAAATTTTGTCTAACATCATAATTTGTGCCACAAAATTAACTTCCTCGACCTCTTCACCAACATGTGGCCATATGGGGTTATCCATATCATGAGATGGTTGAGCAAGAAGGTAAAGAAAAAACCTTTTTGGTGCTCTTCCCATCAAAAATGGTCATGTCTCCTGATCGGCATCCAATATAGGCATCTGTTGTTTCTAACCATGGCCTTCCAAGAATAATAGGATACCCTCCTAGTGTAGCTTTAGGAGAAAGAATCATGAAATTTGTTGGGTACTCCCAAGAGTCTAGAGTTACCACAAGATCCTCTACTATACCATTAGGTTTCACAGTGGAACTATCAACAAGCTGCAGGATAGTAGGAGTAGATCTCATGCTTGCAATGTTTAGTTGTTGTAGCATATCCTTAGTCATCACATTTATTGTTGCTCCCAAATCAATCAGAGCATTCTTTATTTGGATCTCATTTATAACAACTCCTACCATAGGACTACTTGGTTCATTGTACTTGGGGACAATCACTTTCCCAAGCATGATGTCAGCCAGCCACCCCACCAAATGAACTGTAGTGGGGTCTTTCTTTTTCTTGCCTGGCTTCTTGAGGCATGCTTCCTTAATTTCTTTTCCATATATGGGAACATATTTTATGGCATGAAATAGAGGTATCTTGACACATATATGATTTAACTGATCTAAAATGTCAAAGGTTGTTTCCTCCTTCTCTTCCTTGTGCTTAGCAGCTTCCAATCTCTGAGGAAATGGCTGTTCTTGTTTAGTCTGCTAGACTAGGACTGGCTCAAGGTTTTTAGGTGCACTTGGCTAAATGAGGAAATTCATATGCTCCTCCTCCTCTTCCATAGGAATCTCAATAATAATGGGTGTGGAAGGAGCTGTAAAAGTAGTTCCTAAACACAAGTGGATGTCACTTACACTCATAGCATATTCAGGAAATTGATTTGGATCAGTAGAATATATTGGTTGTTGTTGTTGTGGTTTGTAATTTGGGTTAGGTGTGGGCTAAGTCAATAGCTGAGTAGTTTTAGGTGTATTTTAACTTGCACTAGTAGGAGGAGGAATTATAGCAGGTTGTTATGGTTGAGAAGGTGGTTGCATGTAACTATTGGTCTGGTTTGGCTATTGTTGTCCTCCCCTCCATTAAGTTGTTTGCTACCAATTTCCTAGAGATGGCTGTCAGTTTCCTTAAAACTGTTTCCAATTCCCTTGAGGTTGTTGCCACTGGGGTGGAGAGTTTTGGTGATTGGGCTAGGTATTTGGAGGATTACCCCAAGGTTGTGGTGGATATCCTCCATAATTGGATAGATATGGGGGTTTCCATTGGTTACCAAATGAATAAGAATTGAAATATGGCCCAGAAAAAGATAGTGGATTTAGTGGCATACCTTGTCTTGGATCCCATGGCCTCCTTTGTGCAACATAGTAGACTTGATCATCTTCACCCTGGATTGGCTTAAACTCAGGTGGGATTTGCTTGTTGTCAATATTAGCTACCATCTTGCATTTGTAGTCCTTTTCTTTTGTCTACAAAGAGGGCAATATTCTACCAACATTACCTCTGCCTCCTCTTGTTTCTTATTAGCTTGAAGTGTATACAGCTAAGTAGCTAGATTGTTTATGATGTCTTGCTTGAAGTCTTCTAGCAAGTGATTAATCTCCATCCTTGAAACTCCATTGGTAGATGACTTACCCATAGAGGATTGGTAAGCTCTCCCTTTCTTTGAAGTTGCACTAGAATAGTTCTAACATATCTTCTTGATATCCTCCCAAGGAACCTGGGTGATTTCTCCCACTTCCATCAGGTCCAAGGTATCAATGCACCTGTCATTAATTCCTCTTTGGAAAAGTAGATTTTTTAATTCTTCATTGAGTGTATGGTGTGGAGATTTTTGTAGGAAAAATAGAAACCCTGAAATGTAATCCTCTAAGCTCTCATCTTCCTTTTGTCGCATCCTAAAGATGTCATCTCCCCTCATGTCACTTCCCCTACAATATTCATTATACTTCTCAAGGAACTTTGTCTTCATGTCCTCCCAAGTCTCCACAGTATTTCTTCCTAGGCTCATAAACTATCTTAATGCAGCCTCTTTCAAAGTGGTAGGAAATAGCTTAAGTCTATGAGCATCAGTGGTATAGTCATAGCTCCTATAGAGTATATCAAACTCAAACAAGAAGGTATCAAGGTCTTCTATGACAAGTCCATAGAACTTAGGAAGGACTAAAGCAAGGATACTTTTGAGTTTGTCAACTTCATTTTGATGAGAAATGGGGAAAGGAAAGGCTAGTTGGTTAGGCCTATGTCTATTTGCATCACCCATGCCTTCCTGATGGAGTTCCAAAGCAAAGGGATTATCAATCTGATTTTGGTCTTCAGAGGAAATTTCAAAACTAGTCAGATCAAGAAATGCATCAGCAAAGGGATATGGCTCTTCTTCTTCTTCTTTTTTGGACATATTTGGAAGCTCTTCTAGCTGAAATGGATTGGGCTCATTAGGAAGGAATCTCCCATAAGCATCTCTTCTCCCTCCTCTATGCATACGGTATCAACTCAACATCAGCCAACTCAAACAAATAATTGGTGAAAGAATAGATGGGTCATTACTTCCTAAATGAGGGGTGTACTAAGAACAAACTTTCAGAAATACTTCAACAGGAAAGAAACTATCAATGACTCCAAATAACTCTCTAGTTTGACAGCATCCCTGGTAACGACGCCAAAAATGTTGGCCTCCTACAATGATTTAACTAAGCCCTTAAAATTGTGATTCAAAGATTAGACATCTAATTTGAATAGCTATCTCAACCATCATGAAGGTGCATTTAACTTCTCAACCTAGGGATGTAGACTTGAAATGTGTCAGCACGGTATGTGCACTAGGAATCCATAGTAGCCATCTTTATTCTACAGCTAAGAAAGACATAATGTTGAAAGTAAATTTCTTGGAAAGAAATAACATAAGTGTTGAGCATCAACCAATAACTATACTAAGTTGAAGTGCATAAAAAAAATAAAAATCTGAGCAAACAAATAGGAAACTACTCTGTTTGCATTGGCTGCAGGAATAGTCATAGAATGAAATTCTAGTGGCTACGGGAACAGACAATTGCCAATTTCTTATCTAATTGTTGAACAAAAAGTAATAACTAAACTAAAGGATGGAATGCTCACCAAGTGGGCCCCCTTGGATGAGTATCCCTTAAGACAAATGTAAACTCAGATGC